>CM073139.1:8915422-9019241 GCA_037039145.1 Fundulus diaphanus
TTAGCAATCTATAGAGTGTATTTCTTTAAAGTTAAGACTAGTTTAAAGTTATCTTCATTGAAAAGTACAGTGCTTTTCCTTCAAAAATAAGGACATTTCAATGTGACCCCAAACTTTTGAACTGTAGTGTATATATATTTTTTATTATCCAACCCGCCGTTACCCCAGACGGGCAGGGCGGGCGGGCAACAATGACCCCGATCGTCTTATTTACTTGACTTACAGGCAGTTTAATGGTTCGGCTCTGTAAGGATAAATCTCTTCGTCTCGCAGACTCTTGGACCCATATTACTTTTTACGCTTCACGGTTATTCTAGCCATTCTTTCCCGACTAGGCAAAACAAGCGTATGTCCGGTCCTCACTAAACCGTGTCCCCCACGCAACGCTGCTGTTTCCTTTTTTCTTTGCCAGTTTCCTTTACTTTATTCATATGGTCTCTTTGATCGGAAAGGCAGCTTTTAAGCTATCTTTATGAGATTGCTAGGGAAGCCATCTAAACCCAATTTCTGAGTTGGCTGGCAGCTTTTATGACCCTTAGGGAGTCAATGGGCTCTAAACCAAAGCCGTGCGGTAGCTTTTCTACTGTGTGAAGACATAGAAAGAGAAGAAAAAAATTGTTTTCATCTTCATATAGAAGTGGGACTTAAAACCCACTGTCCTAGGTCACCTGTCTTGTTCCGGGGCTGGTGCCTGGCCCCGCAGGACTTTCACCTTAGGTGATCATGCGCCTACTTGGACCAGTTTAAAATCAATCATCCTGAATCATTCCTCTGCCCTTAAAATTTACAAAAACTCTGCTGATATAGGATCTAACATCACAGCTTCAAGACATTTAATAAAAAAGAGGAAATCTCACATTATTTTCTTTCTGTGCAGCTGCTGCTGTGTGATGCCAATTCCACGGCGGCTCAAAATTCAAAACTACACTTCAGTTCGGGCGGAAACACCGTTTTTACAATTACCATATTTAATCTAAAAGGCAGAGAAAGGCTTCAGTTCAGTACTGTCCTTTTACACAACAACGCTGACGTCATTTCCGGACTTCCGAGAGAGAGACAGACAGACAGACAGAGACAGAGAGAAAGAGTGAGACTCAAAGGGAGCCTCCCGTTCTTCCTTCCCGCAGGCCTTTTACAGGATCAGATGTATTATGGCCATTCAGGGGCGTGTACACATGATAACAGTGTTCCGTTCATCACATTGGTGGAAAGTATATCATAATGCAAACGTGTCCCTGCTGACACGTTTATCCAGTAGGTCATTCCGTCCAGTCTAAGTATGTCAGCCTCTGGCCTCCAGAGATCTCCATGGTAACCGATAGTGCAGTCCAGTCTCTGGGGTCACATAATCTCGTACACATCCATCCATCTATTTCCTGTTTCCTTCTTTCTCCCTGTCCCTGTTTTTTTGCAGGTTAAAGAATAAAATGATAAATGGGCTGAATTTTTAAAAGTACCTTAGACTATAGCAACATTTACCCAATTTCACTCACTAAAATGCACACATTCACATACCAATATGCAGAGTGGTCGACTACTTGGGGTTAGGTGCCTTGCCCAGGGGCACACCAACTAGTTCACATAACTTTTTTTCTGTCAATATAGTTTAATTCTACAGCTTTTCACACCTTAGAACTGGTTGCCAGTCTTTCACAGGGCCTCAAGTTGAAGTGAATCCATAATTTATTTCTCAGCATTAAATTATTCCACAAACTCTTTCAGCAAAATTTAGTGTTTTCCCTCAACATTGAGTGAATCTACAAATTTATCCTCATCAGCTTTTCTTGTTTCACTTTTTACCAATCATTTCCTTCAAAGTGTGTAGACCTGTCTTAAATGATCCATATCCATTTGTTTTTCTCTTAGTTATATAAAAGTTATGTTTTTATCTCGTTGGCTGTGGCACACTAAGCTTTCCTAATCAGTAATGAAACATTTTGCTCCATCCAAGTAAAAAAGGTTTTTATTGTAATGAAGAAAAACACACGGATGCTTTATAACTCAACAGCTCTGTACATTATTGCTATTGTTTTTCAAATATTTCCATGTCCCATCTCCAGAAATTGATAAATGCTAATTTATTTAGCTGCATCTCACAACAGAGACAGATACAAATACTCACAGTAAAAACATACAATTTCTGTTTACCATATATAAATATCAAATGATTTGATTTATTTTCATTTCACTGCTGTACACAGGGAATACCTGACAGAAACAGGTCTGTTGCAGCAGAGAATTAGTTGTGAATAGTTAATGGTTTATTGAATGAAATATTCTCCTACAACATGTGTACACAGAACAGAATACAGACAGCAAATAGCTGCATTTAGTCACTTTTGGAACACCCTTGATGAAGATTTTGTGAAATGGAACACAGACAAAATCACTTAATTTAGCATAATATGGGTTCTATCTAAGTTTAATAGAAAAATAAAAATACTGTCACAGTCTCCGGTTGAGCAGATTCAGGTTGTTTTTAGAATGTGATGCAGTCATATGTGAGGCCGACTCTCTTCCTGTTCCAGGAGCCACCAGCAATTGTCCTGGGTTTGTTGGAGGGTTGTTAGTGCCTTTCTGGGAGCTGAAGCCCCTTGGTTTGGGGATCCTCGTCGGTCCTGGACGTCGGGATGCTTCTAGAGGCATCTGAGGGAGACAAATGAACAATTAGAATTTGGCAGACTAAGGTCTATAAGGGTTCCTTTTGGATAAAACTGTTACATACACAAAATATCTAAGCCAAATTCTAAGCATAATTCTGATTTGCATGTGGACAGAAGTCTATTTTTGCAGTACCTGTAAAAAACAGTAGATAGAAGCAAACCATATTTTTTTACTCACTTTCTAAATTAATGATACATTTTCAACATGAATAAGATTACTGTGCATATGACATATTAGGTGTAGGATCAACACAAAGTAATCCACAATTGTGAAGTGGACGAAAAAGGAATCACCCTCAGCCTGATTTCCTCAGCGGGGACCTGGAAGCTATTTAGAGTTGATGGGAAGAAAAATGGAGATAAATACAGGACATTCCTGGAAAAAAAGAATGTGTCCGTGCCTGCAAAACACTTGAGACCGATATAAAGCGTCCAGCAGGACAAAGACCCTTAACATAGAGCCACAGCTACAGTAAAATCAGATCAAATGAACAGATGAATAGATGCTCCCATTCACTCAAACTGACCTTGAGATGTGAAAAGGTGTTAGAGACATACGCCAAAATGGCCTGCAGCCATAACTGTAACACTAGTTGCTTCTTGAAGCAGACACAAGGGTGTTTTTGTGTGCCCCCCTCATTCTTCCCCAGTCCTTTTTTCTGGCTTAGAAGCCATCGACCATTTCAGAAGCATCCCAGTTCAACAAATCGAGCAGCTTGGTTTCTCAAACATCTTGCTGCTCTATTTAGCACGCAATCACATCTTAATAAGCGTGTTTACTTGTGGAGCCTCATGCCAAGATGCTGATGTAAATAATTTGTGTGTGTGTGTGTGTCTGTGTGTGGGGAGGTAGTACAGTTTTAAGTGTATCCTGTTTACTGTAACCCTGATAAGACGTTTACACAGTTACACAGATTTGCACGCTCAGCTAAAACCCCTGTATACCTAACTTTCTTTTATTTAATTTGAGCTAATTTATGTTAGATAATCAGGACCCACATGAGCAAGTGGTTTGCATGTAGAGTCAATTTTTTGTGCTCCAAACTTTGAATACCTTTAAGAAAATATTGGGTAGTGTTAATTTTGCTCAGTTATCAGGGGAATGTAATTGGTAAAGAGCACAACTTCCCTCTCAATCAAAGTTCCCTGGAAATGTTTTTGCCTTTGTACACAACCCTCATCTGAAGGTGGGTATAAGACATGGTATAAGACTCAGGTACCTGAATGTCTTTGTTTTTAAATTTTTTGGCATGTGAGCTTATTCTTCTTGACAGCCAGTTTCATCAGTCTGGTGTGAGACTGAAACTTCTCAGTGCGTTTCCAGCAGTTTCATCACATCACTGCACACATCCCCAAAGCGCACATGTTTGCAAAGACATATCGTGAATTGCCTTAACAGCCTCCGAGAAATATATACTTAAGTATTCAGGATCATTTCAGAATAAGTGCTGGCTAATGGGCCAGAAAATCCAAAGTGGCTCCATGAAATGGGAGCCTTGTTGATTTTACACTGAAAAAAAGTGTGGTTTTGTTCTCTTGTATGTCAGGGCAGCAGGAGTGTTTCGTCTGCTGCTGCTGCTGTAGCAACCAAACACAAGCTGTGTTTTGGTGCTCGTCTTGCACTCTCTATGCTATATTAGTACTTCTTTTTTTCTCTCTCTGGATGTTCGGTACATTTTTATTAATAACATGCAGCATCACTATGAGTCACATTATTGCTGTCTGCAAACATTTCTCTTCCTCAGCAGACCCGGATCAGCTCAGTCTATGAATCAAATAAGTCCTAAGTGAATCAGGGGGTAATTGAGGTCGCAGACAGATTTCTCAGCTGCTGGTGGTTTATCAAGTGATTCTCTAATGAATAGCATCTTGTTTGGACCCCGATTTGTTTTGTCGCACCCAGACAGGCTTGGATCTGGTTTCCACAGCTGTGCCTTTTGTTTAGTTTAATGTTTTATTTCATAATCTCATGATTGATGTGTGTGCGTGTGTGTTTGCACCTTTTTAGTGGAAAATTATTATTTTTAACTAGGAACATGTCGTTCACAGCATCAGCAGTGCTGTGAAAGTTTTTGCCTCTTTACGTATTTCTCCTGTTTTTCAGACATGTTGAAAATTATTCAGTTATTAAACAAATTTTAATATTGGGTGAAGGCCAAACAAGTAAAAGTACTAATTTAATATAGCACATTTTTCAAGGATAAATGAGAGTATCCTGAGACTATTGCTCTATTGTTAGATCAGAAATTAACTGATTAACCACATCTTTTAGAAAGTGGAATTCAATGTTACCAACCATACCCAGCCAGATTACTGCAAGACCAGTAGAACAAGAAAGTCTTTAATTTGAACCTGACCAACAGCCTAAATTAAATAATAATTAACTTATCATGTTCCAATTTACAGTAATTTCAAGAATGCATGATATTCATTGGCATCTATTAATAGTGAAAATGTTACAAAGCCATTTTTAATGCTTTGGGACTTCAGGGAACCAAAAAGAAAGCCATTGATCACCAATTGAGAAAATAGTGAACTGTGGTGAAGCCAGGAGTGGTTGGCCTCCCAGAATTACTCCAATAACTCATGTAGTGGGTCACAGAGGAACACAGTTGCTCTTAAAGTTGGCATAAATCAAGCCCAGCTGAACAAAAACATTATACCTAGAGTCAAACATGGTGGTGGTAAAGTGGTGCTTTGCTACTTCAGTACAGGGACCTCCTGCCATAATTGATAAAACCATGACTTCTGCTTTTTAGCAGAAAGTCCTGAAGAACAATGTCCATACATTAGGTTTTAGAGTAGCCTATTCAAAGTCTGGACTTAAAAGCATTGACAAAAATTCTCCTCTGTGATGTAAAAGATTCTGCCACTTATGAAAAATGCTTGATGACAGTTGTATGCTGACAAGAGGTGCTTCTCCATTGCATATGAAAAGCCCCCGTCCTTGAAAAAGCCCGGAGCTTTCAAATACCCCACATGCATTTCGATACAATTGTACACTGGGAATTCGTGGGGCATTAGTTTCACAGATAAAAGGTCCTAGTCTGAGGAGTATAAAGTCAGAGTATAAAATATTATATTTTTCACTGGAAGTTTTTGGAATTTTAAATTAATGTCTGCATTATTCTAAACAGTTTCACCACAGTTCTCTGGGGAAACAGTGTACTAATGATAAACAGAGCACTTTCAGTTTCCTGGTAAAACAGCAAACACATTTATCTAAGACTTGGCGTTCCGATCCTCGGCTGCAGAAGCTGGCTCTTGGGACGTGGAATGTCACCTCTCTGGTGGGGAAGGAGCCTGAGCTTGTGCGCGAGGTTGAGAGGTTCCGACTAGAGATAGTCGGACTCACCTCGACTCACCGCTCTGGCTCCGGAACCAGTCTCCTTGAGAGGGGCTGGACATTCTTCCACTCTGGAGTTGCCCATGGTGAGAGGCGCCGAGCTGGGGTTGGCATACTTGTTGCCCCCCATCTCGGTGCCTGCACGTTGGGGTTTTCCCCGGTGAACGAGAGGGTGGCCTCCCTCCGCATTCGTGTGGGGGGACGGGTTCTGACTGTTGTTTGCGCTTATGCGCCAAACAGCAGTTCAGATTACCCACCCTTTTTGGAGTCCTTGGAAGGGGTACTGGAGAGTGCCCCTCCTGGGGACTCCCTCGTTTTGCTGGGGGACTTCAACGCTCACGTGGGCAATGACAGTGGGACCTGGAGGGGCGTGGTTGGGAGGAATGGCCCACCTGATCTGAACTCGAGTGGTGTTTTGTTGTTGGACTTCTGTGCTCGTCATGGATTGTCCATCACAAACACCATGTTCAGGCATAAGGGTGTCCATATGTGCTCTTGGCACCAGGACACCCTAGGTCGCAGTTCAATGATCGACTTTGTTGTCGTTTCATCTGACCTGCGGCCGCATGTCTTGGACACTCGGGTGAAGAGAGGGGCGGAGCTCTCCACCGACCACTACCTGGTGGTGAGTTGGCTCCGATGGCGGGGGAGGAAGCCGGTCCGACCGGGCAGGCCCAAACGCACTGTGAGGGTTTGCTGGGAACGTCTGGCGGAGTCCCCTGTGAGGCGGAGCTTTAACTCCCACCTCCGGGAGAACTTTAAACACGTCCCGAGGGAGGCGGGGGACATTGAGTCTGAATGGACCATGTTCCACGCCTCTATTGCTGAGGCGGCTAGTTGGAGCTGTGGCTGCAAGGTTGTCGGTGCATGTCGTGGCGGCAACCCTCGAACCCGCTGGTGGACACCAGCGGTGAGGGAAGCCGTCAAGCTGAAGAAGGAGTCCTATCGGGCTTTTTTGGCCTGTGGGACTCCGGAAGCAGCTGATGTGTACCGGCAGTCGAAGCGGCAGGCGGCTCGGCTGGTCGCCGAGGCAAAAACTCGGGCGTGGGAAGAGTTCGGAGAGGCCATGGAGAAAGACTTCCGTACGGCTTCGAAGCGATTCTGGTCCACCATCCGGCGTCTCAGGAGGGGGAAGCAGTGCAGCACCAACACTGTTTACAGTGGGGGTGGTGTGCTGCTGACCTCGACTCGGGACGTCGTGCGTCGGTGGGCGGAATACTTCGAAGACCTCCTTAATCCCACCAACACGTCTTCCATTGAGGAAGCAGAGCCTGAGGACTCTGGGTCGGGTTCTCCCATCTCTGGTGCTGAGGTTGCCGAGGTTGTTAAAAAGCTCCTCGGTGGCAAGGCTCCGGGGGTGGATGAGATTCGCCCTGAGTACCTTAAGGCTCTGGATGTTGTGGGGCTGTGTTGGTTAACGCGGCTCTGCAACATTGCGTGGACATCGGGGGCAGTTCCCCTGGATTGGCAGACTGGGGTGGTGGTCCCCCTATTTAAAAGGGGGGACCGGAGGGTGTGTTCCAACTACAGAGGAATCACACTCTTAAGCCTCCCTGGTAAGGTCTATTCAGGGGTTCTGGAAAGGAGGGTCCGTCGGATAGTCGAATCTCGGATTCAGGAAGAGCAGTGTGGTTTTCGTCCTGGCCGTGGAACACTGGACCAGCTCTATACCCTCAGCAGGATTCTTGAGGGGGCATGGGAGTTTGCCCAACCAGTCTACATGTGTTTTGTGGATCTGGAGAAGGCATTCGACCGTGTCCCCCGGGGGATCCTGTGGGGGGTACTCCGGGAGTATGGAGTACCGGACCCTTTAATAAGGGCTGTCGGGTCTCTGTACGACCGGTGTCAGAGTCTGGTCCGCATTGCCGGCAGTAAGTCGGACTCGTTTCCGGTGAGAGTTGGACTCCGCCAAGGCTGCCCTTTGTCACCGATTCTGTTCATAACTTTTATGGACAGAATTTCTAGGCGCAGCCAAGGTGTTGAGGGGATCCGCTTTGGTGACCTTAGGATTGCGTCTCTGCTATTCGCGGATGACGTGGTCCTATTGGCTTCATCAGGGCGTGATCTACAGCTCTCACTGGAGCGGTTCGCAGCCGAGTGCGAAGCGGCCAGGATGAAAATCAGTGCCTCCAAATCCGAGACCATGGTCTTGAACCGGAAAAGGGTAGAGTGCCTTCTCCGGGTTGGGGAGGATGTCCTGCCCCTAGTGGAGGAGTTCAAGTATCTTGGGGTCTTGTTCACGAATGAGGGGAAGATGGAGCGGGAGATCGACAGGCGGATTGGTGCAGCGTCTGCTGTGAAGCGGGCGCTGTACCGATCCGTTGTGGTGAAGAGAGAGCTGAGCCAAAAGGCGAAGCTCTCGATTTACCGGTCGATCTACGTTCCTACCCTCATCTATGGTCACGAGCTTTGGGTCGTGACCGAAAGAACGAGATCCCGGATACAAGCGGCTGAAATGAGTTTTCTCCGTAGTGTGTCTGGGCTCTCCCTTAGAGATAGGGTGAGGAGCTCAGTCATCCGGGGAGGACTCAGAGTAGAGCCGCTGCTCCTCCACGTCGAGAGGAGCCAGTTGAGGTGGCTCGGGCATCTGGTCAGGATGCCTCCTGGACGCCTCCCTGGAGAGGTGTTCCAGGCACGTCCCACCGGGAGGAGGCCCAGGGGAAGACCCAGGACACGCTGGAGGGACTATGTCTCCCGGCTGGCCTGGGAGCGCCTTGGGGTTCCTCCTGAGGAGCTGGCCCAGGTGGCTGGGGAGAGGGACGTCTGGGCCTCCCTACTGAAGCTGCTACCCCCGCGACCCGACCCCGGATAAGCGGAAGACAACGGACGGACGGACGGACGGGCTTTTCATATCAACCTAATGTGGTGCAGTGTGAACTGTTAATTATTTTGTTGGATGCAGGTTGCCAAAACTTCACAGATGTCCTGTCCGTGTCCTGCTGTCATCTACTCCACCCTTAAAATGCATCTTCTACTTCATATTAATATGTGGTTATAATTAGACAGTCAAGATATTGATTCCTTGTACCTGCAGAATGATTATCTGTTTATTTTTGTTATTCTAATAAATAAACTTTTTACCAAAAAAATCATTTCCTGTGCTGTATCCGAGCTTTCCTGATTATTACTTTAATAAAAGAAAAACATGTGTTTTTATCAGTGTCTCCTAGTTATGCTAAATGAATAATCTAATTGTAAAGCAACAGCTCTGGGCAGATGCAGGTTGGTAAAAAAAACAAAACCTAATGTAAAATAATTATCTAAAACCTTTCTGCTCATGGGTACTCCATAGGTTCTATCCAACTAACCACTATCTGAAGAAATTTTACTAATATTTGGAAAAGAAAAGGACAGCTTTTGTTGGCTGTTGACCTTTGGTTTCATATTACCACTGCCTGCTGAACTGAAGGTGAAGTGCAGTTTGCTGCTCAACTTCTCCATTCATCATTAGGCTGATTTAAATAAATGACCGACTGCAATGGAAATGTGCCTACTTAAAAGACCCAGGTTCTCATTTACCCCAGGAAACCAAAGCCTGGGGCTTTCAATGGAAAAGGGATAGCTGGTGGTTGGATTGCTTTTTACCTAATAAAGTTCAATAAAAAAATTAAACATAATAAATGCATAACTGTGTTTTTTTTTTACTCAAGTTGTCTTTATCTGATATGCTGTTTTTTTTGGATGATCTGAAACTTGTATGATAAAAAAAAGAAAAAAGAGAAGAGAACTGTAAGGGGTCAAATACTTTTTCGCAGAACTATATATAGAGTGGGTCTGAAGCCTTTTTATAGTGGAGTTCATTCTCTCCTCTGTTACATTGGTCCTTACTATAACTTTAAGTAGGAATCAAGCCCACTCTCCCCCACCACCACCACCATCACCACGTATACATAAGCACTTTTGACAGGATTTGTGGAGGGAGGAAAATAAAACAGATGATTTGGGTTAATGATCTGTAAACTGCAAGAAATCAATAAGAAATAAGTGTACTGGGGATAAATGTGGAAATAAAACACACACATTTTTCTAAAAACTAAATATATCGAGTTTAGTGAAGGGCTGCCCTCTAAACGCAGTGCTTGGGGAAGAAGCACCCAGTACCGGCCCCCTACAGGATGTGGGGGCATGGTGTGCTGGGTGATTATTCAATTAATCAGTGAGGCTAAATTATTGTTTAGTGGCTTTGACTGGTGATTGCCAGCTCACGCTCTCAATGCATTTAATAAAAGGGAAATAATATGTAATCTACTTACATATTGTTAGACTATTTGTTAGATTATGCGCTATGACACTATAAAACCAGCCAATACTGCATAACTAATAATAATTGAACTTTATTGATCTCACAATGAAGAAATTCACTTCTGCATCTTAACCCATCCCCTTGGGGAGCAGTGGGCTGCCACTGTGCGGCACCTGGGGAGCAATCGGGGGTTAAGGGTCTTGCTCAGGGACCCAGAGTGCAGGCTGTGGGGATCGAACCGGGTACTTGCAACCTTCTCAGATCGCAAGCGCACTGCTCTATCCACTAGGCCACCACTCCCTAACTGATTACATTATTAGGTTTATTACATTAAAATGGGCTAAATTAGTTTGTCATTGGCAAGTATGACATTATTGGCCATTATTATATTGCTGTTTCAGTCATTATAACTCTATATTAAATTATAACGTTTTTGTATTATTTTCTCACTTTAATTCAAACTGCTTGTTAAAGCCAAGGCTGGAAACGGTCAGTTGTATAAGGCAGTTGCAGTGAACCTGGCCTTCTTTGACTCATAACTGTTGAGAGCCAATGGTTCAATTCAATTAAATCATCTTAATCCCACATGGGGCCATGGTTTATGCAAACGGAAAGATGGCTATAGAATATTTCTGCAACTTCGCTGTTGCTTCAATATGGATACATTTCATCCCTCCTGTAGAAGATCATGCTTTTATAAAAGGTACAGAATATAACTTTGAAATGTACTAAAATGCAGACATCAGGTGTGAAAGCCTTCCTTTCAGGCACTGCGTCTGAATTTTGGTTTTGCTTCAGGGACACATTTCAGTCCTGGGCTATTTTTGGGCAAAGCAAGGATTTGCCTCCACTAGCAGCTTTATGGTACACCGTGTAAAGATCCAAAGGTTTAAAGTCAAGTTTCCATTCAATCATTGCAGAGATTTCCAAGTTAACATCTCCCTGCATTTCATTTTCAGTCACTGGGTTTCTGGGCGCTGGATGTAGGAAGAAACCATGACATCAGCCTATGATTTTAGGTCAAGCAAACAAACGCATGTAAGAATCCCAGAAGCTGTGTCTGTGAAAGTCTTTCATAGACTAATAAGTAGTTTTGAATGAACACATTGGACTGTAACTCTGTTAACATGCAGCAAAAACCAAACAGGAAAATTAAATCTGCAGACAATTACCTTCAGGTTTAATCTTTAATTGAACACACTCAAAACATGCTGGTTTTGTTGAATAAATGAAAAAGGCAAGCATGGATAACAAACTGAAGCGAAATCCTTCTTCGTATACTTTAATCATCCAAAAAAAAAAAATCAAACATAATGTAGTTTGTGAAATATGGTAAATAAAAATTGGCACAATACATCAGTGTGAATCAGACTACATGACGAATGGGGCAATGAGTACAATACAGTAAGTGCACATGAGTTAGAACCTGGTGTGAAGGCAGATAGTTTTTAAGTTTTTCATGCAGTAGGTTATTTTTATTTTTTGCTATTTCATTTTATTGCATGACACCAAACAAACAAAGATTAAACTTCCAACATTCAACAGTTAAAACTCATAAATGAAGAAAAACAGACATAGTTCTAAGTATAGTTAGAGCTAAAGATGATATAAATCATGGGATAGAGGGTTTTAGGGACTGTCAGGTCACTTGTAGGCATTACTTACTGTAATTTGTGATGGCCTTTGAATTTGGGTAGATGTAGGCTTAATCATGATGCTACTTGTGATTTTATTATTGCCTTTAGCAACAGGAGTGCTGCAATTTGCAATAACCCGAGTCTTTTCATCCTGGAGTCCAGGTCCTTGCGAAGGGGTGCTGACGCTTTGAATAAACGGGCTTCCTAAGTGAATGTGGATTTTGTTATCCTCCGTGGTGATGACGTTGGACCCCAAGCTGTTGGACCTCTGCACCTGCCAGCCACTTTGCCTCTCTGGGATGACACGGAAAACAGTGTGTCCACCTACGACCTCCAAAGGCTCTTCAGAAAGGGAGCGATCCTGTGTGCCTGTTGTCACTGATACAATTTGTATTGGTGACATGGCTCGGTCTGGTGTTACGGAACCACATGAGTCTGGGGTCATTGCTCTGGAGTAAGCAGTCATAGTGAAAGGTGATAGGGCCCTATCTGGGGAGCACGGTTCATCTGAGACGGAGAAACACTTGAATTTAGTTGTTGGAGAAATGGATTTTGTGGCAGGGGAAATGGAAGCATTCTGAACGATCGTAATTCTCTGCTTGGAGGGAGCTCCACTCGTTGGTATGACGGCAGTGCTGGTGAATGACTGAGGGGTTTCTGAGCTTGGACTGGTGATCTCTAGTGCTGCTGTGTTGTGTCCGTGGTCAGGAGTCACTTTTATATGCAGTGGTTGCCCAGGACTATGGGTCAACACAACATCTCCATGCTGGACATGGTTGCCATTTTGCAGTGGTTGCATTTCGCCATTCACCTGATGAACACCGTCTTTTGTTTTGAACAATGAGCCCCTTGTTCGTCTCAAGTTGTTGTTTAGATTGTTGACGTTGTTGATAAGGGAGGGGCTATATTTGGTGAGCTGAAGTTCATTGCTGTAATTTGTGCTATCATCAGCCACGCTTTCATCGTAGATCTTCCTATTGACCATCGCTCGTTCCAGGGGTGACATAGTCTTGCTGATAGGAGACATGAGGTCAAGTGGCTCGGTCTGAACCTCCTTGGTAGACACATGCAGGTCTGAAAATCGCCTTCCGTTCATGCCTGGGCGGAGACTTTTGCTGAAGCGTCTATATCTCTCCAGCTCTCGAGTTAGCACCTCCATTTCTCGGGCCAATTCTTTGTTTCTTACTTCCTGCTGGGTCAGTTTTCTTTGCAGAGTAGAGTAGTCAGTTTTCATGTGGCAAATGGACTCCTCTGTTCCCATGTATTCATGAATCTTCTCCTTCAGAGCTACTACCTCTCTTGACAAATGACTAGATTTTGCTTCCTCTTCCTTCAAGCGTTTATAAAGGACATGCTCTTGGTTACACTCTTTCTTTTCAGCCAGTTGGTACATTGAAAGCTCTTTTCTGGATACTTCCAGCTCCTCCATCAGGGCTTTGGCTCTTTCTTGTTCATTGGCAAACCTTTTCTCCAGTGTTTCATACTCTGGGGTTTTTAATGAGTTGCCCTCTACGACTTTGATATCCTTTAATTTGCATCTAAGGCGTTCAACCTCCTGTGTCAAATCTTTGATTTTGTTGTCTTCTTGCTGGAAGTGATTAGCGAGTGGTGTTTTCAGTTGCTCCTCTTTTGCTTTGCTTCTCAGGTATTCCCTCTCAGTTGTCTCAAGTGACTGCAATCGTTTCTTCATCATATTGATTTTGGACTCCAAATCTTTATTCTTCTCTTCCTCAGCTCTCAGCTTGGTCTTTAAGTCATCCCTTTCCTTTGTTGCAAAGCACATTTTTTCCTCTAGCTCTGCCTTTGACCTTAATGTCTTTTTGCTCTCTTCTATCAGCTTCTCTGTAACTGATGTTACTTTGTCCTGCTCAGCCTGAAGCTTGCTGGTGGTGTTTTGCACCTTGTTTTCCATTTGCTTTAGCTTCTCTCCCATTGCCTTTCTCTCATCTACCAGCATTACCGTCAGAGTCTTTAACTTGGTCAGTTCTTCCTTCAGCATCTGCTCCGTCTTGACCAGCTTGCTTTCATCAGCCTCCAATTCTTTGACCCTGATGTTTAAGACTTCCAGCTCATTGCCCAACACCTTTGACACAGTCCTCTCCTTTTCCAAGTTACTTTTAAGAGAAATGCATTCTTGTTTGCTTTTACTGAAAGTATCCTCCAATTTTTCTAAGTCTGTAATTCTGAAGTTCAGTTGATCAATTTCAGTTTTCAAACACCGGCTCTGTTCGTTCTCTTTCTCTAGTTTCCTGTTGAGGTCTCTACACTGGTCCTCCATTCTGACCAACTCCTCATCCTTCCCCTCCATCTCAAGAACTCGTTGTCGTAACTCGTCAAGTTCTGACATGAGGCTTGAGTTTCCACAATCGCCTCGGCTAATTTTATCCTTCAGCTCCTGCAGCTCCTCCTCAGCCCTTCTCAGGGTTTTGTTGGTCTCCCCCAGCTCATCCAGCTGTCGACTTAGTGCCAACAGCTTCTGGCGCAAATGCCTGTTTTGAGCATCTTCGCTAGTGAGTTTGGCAGTCATAACTTCCTGTTCTTGATGGTGTTGATTGGCTTGGTCATGCAACTTAGCCTCTAAACGAAAGACCTTTTGCTCTTCTTCCTGCAGACGAGCATTAGCGGAGCTCAGCTCCTCCTGAGCTTGAGAAAATACGGCACTGAGATCTTGGACCTTGGCTGTTTTCTGATTTAGCTGTTCAGTGAGACGCTGCTGTTCATCCACAACCATCAACGCAAAAGACTTAAGTTTGGTCAGCTCTTCCTTCATACTCAATATCTTTTTGTTGTTTTCTTGGTCTTTTCTTTCTTGATAGGCCTTTTCCTGATCAATAAACAGCTTTAACCTGTAAAAACAGAAAACATTTGTAAAGTGATTTCAGAATAAGCTGTTTGTGATTCATACATATTTTATCAAATTCAAAGATATTTTTAAATTGTATCAATTTAAAGTCCCAGTCCTATGTATTCAAATAGATATGATTGCTGATGAAGACTAAAGTTTGTATGCCACAGAAAATTTAACACATCATAAAACAGTTGCCATTTGGGGTCATGGTCTTGAATATCTCTGGTTTAATATTTACTCCCTTTTTGCAAACTAAATCTCATATGAACAAGAAACCAGAGTTATGGCTGTAAATATGTGGCTTTGTAATGCAACAACAGTGAACTGTAGAATGTTTGCACAATATGTGCTGTCATGAGAAAAAAAAACAGTCCACTTTTGCCTTTTCCATTGAATTTGAAAGGGAAGGTAGCAGCCAGGAGATATTAATCAAATACACTTGATTAACTGATCCTTTTCAATGGGAATACAGGCTAACACCTGAAACACACAGGGTGCTCAAGGAAAAAGAGATATGCATCAGCAGTGACCTTAGAGAAGCAATTGCTGATGCCTATCAATCCTAAAGGAATAATCAGGCTATTTCCTAAACAGATGAACATCTATCATTCTAAAGTGGGAAAGATTCACAATGAAAAACATTTAGGACCGTTTCTAATCTTCCCAGGAGTTTGACATTGAAGCATCTTCATCCCAAGGACAGTGTAATACTCAAAGTAACAAAACCAAAAGCTCCGTTTCAGGTTCTACCGGCTTCAGTTATGATATAGTAATTATCTTTATTGTCATTGCAACATGCATTCCAATGAAATTTGTTCTCTGCATTTAACCCATGCCCTTGTGGAGCAGTGGGCTGCAACTATCTGGTGCCCAGGGAGCAAACCGGGGTTAAGGGTCTTAAAAGAGAGCCAGAGTGGCAATCTGTGGGACTTGAATCCAGCACCTCTGTGACACAAGCACAATGCTCCAACCACTAGGCCACCCCCGAGTAGTTGGCATGCTGAATACTAAAGCTCATGGCAAAATGATTTGAAAGACACAAAACAAGTATACCATGAATGTGCTTTCACTCAAAGGTTAAGAGTTTCTTCTAAAATTAATTAGGGCAACATAAGGCAGTTTTCCGGTATCACATGGCTTGTTTGACAGCCACTGGACCAAGTAACTTACAATTATTGAGTGTACCAGGATTTAATCTTTATAACAAACCTTTCAATTGTCAGGTCATCTGTCCAACAGCTTAGGTTTTGCTCAAACTGTAATGTTTGGCAATTAAGCGAAGCAATAAGTGCAAATAAACTGCCAACTGGCAGATTCACTTTTACTTTTTACAGTGTCACTTGACATTGCAATCCCCTCCGTGTAAAATTGAAAAATAACTGTCAACCATCCTCCACCCTTTGTTGTAGCTTTTCTTTTCTTTGACATAGTTTCCAAAATATTCTGTATACATCAAAATCCTTTTCTTATTCTGTTTTCTTTTTTCTAGTATCTTGACGTGCAGGTTGGTCATGACATGGGATGCTGTTGCATATTTTTATTGACAGCCAACGCAGTTCTGTGATGATGATTGCAGTTCTACTTTCTTTACATTTCAGAAAAGCGCCGGAAAGTACAGGATAATTTTTGGACTTTTCAGAATTTGACCGAGGCAAATGTGGGACATTGTTTATATTTATGGGACACTGGGAAAGGAGTAAAAAATCCAGCCGAGTTAATGCTGCCGAAAGTGGTTCTACAAGCTGTTAAATCATAAGGTTTAGAGGTTCTTTGGATTAATATAACAATGTCAATCCTTTCAGTTGCTGCCTTATTCAATGGTTGGTACAGCAAGTCATTACAAATTGCACACAGACTTGGCAGAGCTTCTTTCACTAGAAGCCCTTCCTTACACAACCAGGAATAGTACCCCAGTCCCTCAAATTAAAATCTAAGACTTAAACTACTGTACCACAGAGGGACTAACATAAAATCAGTGAAACAAAAATGGATTAATACAATGATAAGGTAGAATATAAATTTGGGCTATTCTTAAGCATGGGGTGGAGGATCAAGAGAAACAAAGGTTGATGAAAATAAATATAACAAAAACATTAATTTACCAATTAAGAAGAAAATATAGTTATAAATAACTGATTTAGGCTCTTTAGGTTGAGAATTTAGTGGCTAATTTAACCTGATTGTTTTGTACTCTGTGCTTCCTTTGTGCCACCTGATGCAGCTGCAGTGTGTAACCTGGGTCAGGGCGTCTGCCACAGAGCCTATACATCCCACAAGGGGGAACAAGCTGCTAGGCATTTCCACACAAACAACCCACTGGCATGGAACAATCCGATAATTGAGGGGTTTTCTCTAGCAGCCCCCACCCCAAACATTTACCACCACTGCCTACCCTCCCTTCCTCTGTTTTTTTTTTCTTTTACAATTAAAGGAATTCCCCTCTGCTCCACGGAGTTTTCACAGAAACCTCCTTAGAGTCAGTACTGTGGATCATTTCTAAGCCACACAGTCTCGTGTCTCTCATCCACAGCTGCCAGACAGGAATATAACTGGGTCTGAGGGTTGGTATGAAAAATCACCCAGTAAAATATTATACTGTAAAGTCTAATAAGTTAATGAATGTATGTAAATCTAAATCATTAGTGTAGTCAGTGTGAGGTTTAGACTTTGTTTGGTCTGTGGCCATATAAAAGTGCTTTTACAGTCCCATATAGGAAACTGATGTCCTATACCCTATCCATTTAAGATCTTCAAGTTCCAGTAATGCAGTTGACATTTGATGTATTTTACCCCTATGATGTATCATTTTGGTACACACATTTCTGAGATCTCTGCCTCTTTAGCAATGTCAGCTCTTTCTTCAAAGATCTGCTCTATCAAATATCTGTATCTTCTGGTACAAGTCCAAAATGGCTACAACCTTCTAAGAAGCAGATATTTTATTCAAAATATGATAGAAAATTACTATTTAAATATGTTGTCATATTAAAACAAACAAATTGTAAAATATGTGGAAAAACTGTGGAAAATGTGTGTCAATCTGGTGTAATTTATGGATTGGTGCATCAGAATTGTTATTTTTGGTTTGTTTGTTTTCTGGATTTCTGCTAATAATATCTTTATTGCATATAACCTATATCTTTTTGGTTGAGAAAATATTTTGAATACAAGATCTTCAACTCCAAATGTATCAAACATGATTGAAGAAATTTGAAATCTAGTTGATGAAAAAAAATGTAATTAAAAGTATCTTTTGTAATTATATTTGGTATCCTGTTTTATTAGGTAAATGATGATGCTATACAGAGAAACAAATTGAATATTTCTACATTGGGTGAATTTGTTAAAGCCATTTTTTACTAAATCAAATCTTTAAAAAACTTATTCTAATTTCTAAAGGTTTCTTAGATTTTTTGAATGTGTGGCCACAGTAGCTTTCATTTGTCATCATCATACATTGGCTGTGAGATCATCCTGTCACACCATAAATCACAGTGCAAACTGCAGCTGTCTTACTGAGAGACAAGAGCGCTAAAAATGCTGCTTTTTAACCGGATTGCATACATGGAAATGTTAGGTTGTTAGGGGAGACTTTAAAACAAACATGTCTCTCTGGTAAACTCATCTGTAATCACTATTTACTCAACCTCTTATCTCAATCCCTGCTGGTTTTCTGGTGACGTCATCGGCCAAAATCGAAGAAGAAATCCCAGCTCCAAAAGAGGGCAGGAAACTGCCGATTACTTGTTTTTCAAAAAGTCTAAATTTAGAGTTGGATATTAATCTTGTGAATGTCATGTGTGGGCATTAGTGAAGACCAGATCATTGTTAGTCCTTCGTTGAACTTCATTTCTCTGCTCTCAAAGTAGTACCTCAACATAAGCAGGACATTTTGTTTTCTGTTATTGGTTTTTGGGATTTTTCTCTTTATGAGCATGAATGTGGATGTGGCTAACAGATCCCCAGCTGAGATCATTTGTGTTGTTGGATTTAACCTGGACCAGCCTGTACATGTCCCGTAAGTGGGCCACTGAAATGCAGAGAATGTCTTCTGTGGTATCTAAAAAAAAAACCTCAGCAGCCGTCTTTCAGCTAAGGGCAAAAAATACAACTAGAAGACGGGTTTGCAGCCTATGACTCTTTATGTCATCCACAGTGGCCTTTAACGAGTTTGGCCAAAAGAGATTTAGAACTCTGCAGTATCTTAGGATTTAAAAACTCTAGTTTTAACAGGTTTTCTATATTTTTTTCCAAAAACAGCTAAATTGGGGTCAAAACTTTGCTTTAATAAGAACAAAAAGTTCCATTCAAGAAAACATTTTCGTTTATGTTTTAATGGAGAAACCTTAACTAAAAATGTGGTTCTTGAATTCAAACATAACAAAATAATTTATATGTGGAAGATATTTATAAACTTCAGTAAGCAATTGTCTGTATGTGTTGGGGCTCCAGACATTTATTTATTTTAATTTTTTTGCAGAGGCAACAGCTAAAGATTGCTGAACCCTGAACTAGAGCATGCACTGAGCAGCTGGTCTGTAAAACACAAAGCATGGATTTTAAAGGTATACTATGCAACCGGGGTTGATTTTCCAGCGAGGCTCCCCCCAGAGGGCGAAAGTAAAAGTGCACTGTCGTAAAGATGCTCAGCTGTTCTCCTGGTTTCTCCGTCAAGCCAGGCGCGGTTGTTTTGAGCTTAGCAAACAGGCGAACGCAACGAAAAGTCTCGAAAAAAACAAAAAAACTAACTCGATGTGCTTGCATGTTTATTTGACGTTAACACGCGGTTCTTTGTTGTTGCTTTCGCGCGTGCATATAGTGAATGGCAGGGAAAAAACAGGCAAAAACACATGGATACGCCGCCCCCCCCCCCGCTCCGCCAGTCGGTCCGCGCCAAACTTGTCCCCCCCCCCGCCCCAATTCACCGCCTCGCCTAAGCAAATTCCTGCCGGAAACACTGAACATGCACACAAAGATTTTACTTACAATTGCATCAGCAGAAACGCGAGGTCCGCGTCAGCCTTGCAGCCTTCTTTCTCTTTTAGCTCTCGCCATTCGGAAAAAGCTTGCCCGATGTTCACCCGTGTACGACTCCTCTCTCTGTCCAGAGCCCTTTTCCTCTTTCTTGCTTGCTCCGACATGGGCTTTCGCTGTTTTCTCGCTGGTTCCTCCATGATAACTGCACAAATATCGCCACTGCGCTAGCAACGAGCATGCCTTTCACTGGGGGCGTGTAGCAGTTCTCGCCGTAAAGCAAGACCGACTCTCGCGATGCACCAGACTTCTGAGCCTGTGGGTGCGGGCCGAGGGCTCCTGCAATTGCAAGTACGGTATTTCCCCTACAGACCACCAGGGCAGCCGAGAAAACCTTTGTTCGACCTGAAATGACTCATTTAATCATCCAAAACGGTATGGAACACATTAATTAACTGAAAAATGTTGCATAGTATGCCTTTAAGCAGAAATCCTCTCAGATTGAAATTGTATTAACATGGGGAAATCCGTAGACTAATATCATGCCTCACTACCCACCCAGCAGCCTTTTCAGCTCCCTAAAAGGAATCTGACAACCACCACGGGTCTTAAATATGTCATGGAAAAATGATTTGCACAGAGGGATTTGATGGGTTTGTGGGTTGAACTGGATTGTTTCTGGCTTTCTTGAAAATATCACGCTTTCCCTTACCTCTGAATGTCAGCTAATAAACATTAAATCCCATTCTAAAAGGAAAACTTGTCAAATGCTTAGCCCACATGCAGACACGAATGAGAGACCAGTACACAGTTTTAAGATGTTTATTTTAAAGGAATATGCAGAACGGAGAGCGAAGCTATAAGTAGCCTGGAACGAGGCCTGAACGTCGGGGCGGGGATGACTGAAAAAGAAGGGGAATGATAAGTCAAAAGCTAGAACCAGGAATTTGCCAGAACGTGCGCTGCTTACCATTAGTCGAAGAGACCTAACCGGGGAAGAGTAAGTGCCGAGGGAACGAGTGTGCCTACTCTAGTAGGTGGGTGGTGGCTGAAGGGCGGCAGATGGAGCTGGCGAGAGATCCGAGACAACCACAGCAGGCAGGAGCGAACAGACGGATTAACCAGAGTACGGAAGGCTTGTGGATGCCAGTGGGATCCGGGAGGGGGAACCTCAGGCCCGACTTGGTAATGCCAAGGGAGTAAGAGTGGGAACGCCAGAGCAAAATCTGAGCAGAGAACTCCACTGATACACAATCCTCTTCAGAACTCCAAGACAGATGGTAAGTTACTGTCCAAGACTGGCTTGATCTGTGAGACGTGGAAAGTGGGGTGTACTCGAGAGTGAGGAGGCAGGCGAAGACGAACAGTGGTCGGGTTGATTATGGTTTCAATCTCGTATGGTCCAGAGAATCGGGGGGCGAGCTTCTTGGCAGATGGATCGGTGAGGACGTCCCTGGAGGAGAGCCAGACCCTCTGACCGGGGTGGTATTGGGGGGCTGTTCTTCGGCGTCGGTCGTCGAACCTCTTGCTCTGCTCTGCGGTGCGTGTGAGAGCTGTAATGGTGGCTTTCCATGTATCCTGGCAGCGTGAAATGTAGTTGTTGACAGAGGGGAAAGGGATCCTGAGTTTGTCGGTGGATAGGAGCGGGGGCTGGTAACCTAGAGAAACTTCAAACGGGGACAAACCAGTAGAGACTGAGACGTGAGAATTTAAGGCATATTCCACCCATGGTAAGAACTTGTTCCATTCGGAGGTGGATGAAGATGTGAGACAGCGCAGAGTGGTTTCTAACTGTTGATTCATGCGTTCTGTCTGTCCGTTGGTTTGTGGATGGTAGCCTGACATGAGAGTATAACGGGCACCAAGAGTAGAGCAGAAGTGACGCCAGACCTGAGAGACGAACTGAGGTCCCCGGTCAGAGAGTATCTCTGACGGAATTCCATGTAGTCTAAAGACATGTCTGATGAGGAGCTGGGCGGTCTGAAGGGCGTTGGGTAGTTTCCGGATAGCGATGAGATGACAGGCCTTGGAGAAACGGTCAACAACCGTCAAAATGGTGGACATACCTTGGGACGTGGGTAGGCCCGTGACGAAATCTACGGCGATGTGGGACCATGGACGCTTGGGGATCGGCAGGGGATTCAATAGACCAGAGGGTGGCCGGTTCAAAGGCTTATTGCGAGCACAAACTGGGCAAGCTAAAACATAGTTTCTGACGTCTCTAGTCCATGAGGGCCACCAAAAATGTTGAGAAACCTGAGACTGAGTTCTATAGATTCCTGGATGGGCGGAGAACTTGGAATCATGGCACCACTGCAGAACTTCGGGACGAACGGACTGGGGAACATACTTGAGACCCGCTGGACCAGTGCCGGGGTCGGGGTCCAAGCGTAGGGCCTGGTTGATCCTGTCCTCTAAGTCCCACTGTATTGCTCCGATAGAGCAGGAGGGGGGTAATATCCGCTCGGGCTCCCCCTCTAACTCGTAAGGAGAAAACTGGCGAGCGAGAGCATCGGGCTTGACATTCCTGGATCCGGGCCTGAAGGTTATAGAGAGATTAAATCTCGAAAAGAAAAATGACCACCGGGCTTGACGGGAGTTAAGGCGACGGGCTGACTGTAGGTAGGCAAGTTTCTTATGGTCAGTCCATATGATGATGGGCTGCTCAGATCCCTCGAGCCAATGCCGCCACTCCTCTAGCGCCAACTTGATGGCTAATAGTTCTCGGTCACCCACATCATAATTACACTCGGCTGGGGAAAGGCGTTGCGAAAAGAAAGCACAGGGATGAAGTCTATTGTCCGAGTCAGATACTTGAGAAAGTACCGCACCTACCCCCGTATTAGAGGCATCAATCTCAAGAGTGAACTGTTTATGGGGGTCGGGATGGATAAGAATGGGCGCCTGTGAGAACTGAGACTTCAGCCGGTTAAAAACTGTTTCAGCCTTTGGTCCCCAAATGAATGGAACCTTGGTAGACGTAAGGGCGTGTAAAGGTGAAGCTACCTGGCTATAATTTTTAATAAATCTACGGTAGAAATTGGCGAAGCCAAGAAAACGCTGAAGTTGCCTCCTACATTCTGGGACTGGCCATTCAACCACGGCCTTCACCTTCTCGGGGTCGGATCTGACCTGACCCCCTTCTAAGATAAGACCAAGAAAACTAACCGAGGACTGATGAAAATCACACTTTTCGGCCTTCACGAAAAGGCGATTCTCTAGTAATCGTTGCAAGACGAGGCGGACATGATGCTTGTGCTGTTTGAGGTCTCTAGAGTAAATAAGAATGTCGTCAAGATAGACGAAAACAAAAACATTCAGAAAGTCCCTTAGGACGTCATTGACTAGGGCTTGAAAAACTGCCGGGGCGTTACACAAACCAAATGGCATCACTAAGTATTCAAAGTGCCCTAATGGTGTCTTAAAAGCAGTCTTCCACTAATCCCCTTGTCTGATTCGCACTAAGTGGTAGGTGTTGCGCAAATCGAGTTTGGTAAATATGGTTGCGTTTTGAACTGGTTCGAGAGCCGAAGAGAGAAGAGGGAGATGATATTTATTCTTTATTGTTATTTGGTTTAACCCACGATAATCAATACAGGGCCTGAGAGAACCATCCTTCTTTCCTACGAAAAAGAAGCCGGCACCTAAAGGGGAGAAGGATGGTCTGATCAACCCCGCCGACAGCGACTCGCTGATGTATTCTTCGAGTGCTTGACGTTCAGACCTCGAGATATTATAGAGGCGACTAGTCGGCAGGGGAGCTCTGGGTAACAAGTCTATTGCACAATCATAAGGTCGATGAGGTGGGAGTGAACTAGCCTGACTCTTACTGAATACTAACCGTAGATCATGATAAACTTGAGGAATCTGTGAAAGATATATTTTATCCTCTAAAGGAGGTGTGGAGGAAGGATGACGAGAAACCGGACGAGCAGATTGCAAACACCGCGAGTGACAAGCAGGAGACCATGATTCTAGCCGGGATCACGCAATTACGGCTCCGTAATTGCGTGTCCAGGCGGACGGCTAGAGTGACCAAATCCTCGAAGGAATTAGGTTCCTCCAAACGGGCTAATTCGTCTCTTAATACCTCATCAAGTGCAGAAAAGAAGACTGCCTTTAACGGCTTATCCGGCCACTCTGCGGAGGCGGCCAAAGTACGAAACTCGACTGAAAAATCGGAAACACGGCGACCCCGTTGTCTTAAAGCTAGTAGATTACGGGACTGTTAAACTGAATTAGATTCTGCTGAAAAAACGGTCCTAAACTCTGTGATAAATTGTGAAAAAGAACAACCAAAACTGTCGGGAAATCGGGCCACGGCCCATCTAAGAGCCCTACCTGACAGAAGCCGGAGAACATACGAAATCTTAATCTGATCGGAGGAATAAAGCTGAGGTGAACGATTAAACACTAGTTTGCATTGGAATAAGAAACCACCACAATCCCCGCTTTCACCGGAGAATCTCTCAGGGCACGGTGACGTACCTTCGAGAGGCGGAGACAGATTGCAGACCTCTGCATTCTGATCGGCAGGAGGCGGGGTGACGGGAGCTTGATTGACGAGTTGAGACAACACGGAAGTCAGGGAGTTGGTTAGCTGGCTAAGCTGCGCGGCTACCAACTGAAGCTGGTCGTGAGTGGAGTTAATGGCTAAACCAAGAGACTGCATTTGTTCCTGTTGTGCGGCTAGCTGCCGCCCGAACGCATCTGCTGGGCTTAGGTGGCCAGAGGCTTCTTCTGTAATGTTTTTCAAATGCTTAGCCCACATGCATACACGAACGGGAGACCAGTACACAGTTTTAAGATGTTTATTTTAAAGGAATATACAGAACGGAGAGCGAAGCTATAAGTAGCCTGGAACGAGACCTGAATGTCGGGGCGGGGATGACTGAAAAAGAAGGGGAATGATAAGTCAAAAACTAGAACCAGGAATTTGCCAGAACGTGCGCTGCTTACCATTAGTCGAAGAGACCTAACCGGGGAAGAGTAAGTGCCGAGGGAACGAGTGTGCCTACTCTAGTAGGTGGGTGGTGGCTGGAGGGCGGCAGATGGACCTGGCGAGAGATCCGAGACAACCACAGCAGGCAGGAGCGAACAGACGGATTAGCCAGAGTACGGAAGGCTTGTGGATGCCAGTGGGATCCGGGAGGGAGAACCTCAGGCCTGACTTGGTAATGCCAAGGGAGTAAGAGGGGTAACGACAGAGCAAAATCTGAGCAGAGAACTCCACTGGTACACAATCCTCTTCAGAACTCCAAGACAGGTGAGTGCATCCATGCACACAAAACTGTGACAAAAAACAGGAGATCAAAATTAGTCCAAAGTCAGAGAAGGCAAAACTCACAGTAGGCAGAATCCAAGGCTTGGTCAGAGGCCACGTCGTACCACGACTGGTTTAAGGCTCTGGCATCTTCCGTCTGTCTGTGCGCTGCTTAAGAAGCCAGAGGAATCTGCCACTGACGAGCCGCAGGTGTGGGGCACCCCCCCCCCCCCCTCAGACACCACCACCACCTGTGGAAAAAACTCAGAGCAGGAACACACATACCGCACCCTGACAAAACTAGCACCCAATTGGGAGAAGTTTTCAACAGCAGGCTTCACACTCTAAAGGACTTCCAATGCTGGAAATTGTGGCTCAGCCATTGCTTATGCGCCGCATGTTCCTTATGTCCGGACCATACCACAACCGGTTAGGTCATGCATATCCAGCTTTATCCCATGGCCATCTCAGCAGAAGATAGAGAGGAGGATTAATGATTAATGCTGTGCAGCGAATTTAAAGGCTGCAGACGTTAAGTGATATCTCCCCAGAGTGCAGTCAAAACGTGTGAAATATGTCCCTCTCACATTCATTAACTGCCTCGTAGAGGGTGAATGGATAATGGAGGAAAGTTTGACCTTAAAAACACAAATATATCCTTGTCGTTTAAAAATTATTTAATTAATCCAAAATGCCTAATAAGCAAAATCAAATTAATGTGCAAGGACTATTAAAATAGTTTCTTATAAAGTTCCCAAAATGACAATATTTGTAAATAAAATTGACAGGAGCTCCCTAAATGCCAGAATTTTAATATAGTAGCGGGTTATAAAATATGGAATTCATAGAAATATAATGTGATGGAGTTTTAAAAATGGAAAAAGGGATAAAGGTAGTTTTGGACTGCCAAGAGTTTTTTTTATAATGCAAAAAAAGTATCTTTTTGTATCTTTTTATTATAATTACATGACCCAAAGTTCTTATGTAACAATCATGTAAAAAAAAAGACAGAAAACAAGGCAATGATTTTTTTTTTTCATGAAAGCAGGAATTTTCTCATAGTTAAGTAAATGTAATTGCATTACTTTAAATACAAACATCTGGTTATGATACAGAACTAAAAACTTCATGTTTCAATGTACAATACACCCAATAAATTAGGCTTTTTATAGCATGAATTTTGTCAAAACGGTGTTGGGAAAACAAATATGCAACATGAGTTTTTGTTTGAATAGGAATATATCTGAATAGATACATGAATAGGAAAAAAAAACACTTTGCCTGACCCTGAGTAGTAAAAAAAATGAAACAATCCAGTGTTGTTCTCTGTTTTTGACATGATAAACTACCCTTTTTCAACTTCTTCTTAAACCTGAGCAATAACCGTACATAGTCTGTAATGAGATATGACAAACAGGCCTTTAAGTTAACTAATGGATCTTCAGTAAGAGGTGGTACTTAAATCTAAAACGTTAACATTTTCTGTTTTTTCTGCACTTCCATGAAAGTCGAGTTTGATCTTTGCAGTCATAGAAATGGTGCTGGTTCAAGTGTTAAAATTAACTTCCTTTCCTTTACGATGCCCCTTGTAGTTAGATATTAATTATAATAACTAGTAAACATTCTTTTGATACTCATATTCACATAAACATCTCATTAAAGGTCTTTTTTCCCTTAAACAACACAAAACTTCTGTAAAATTACACAAGCAAGAACATTAATAGGAAGTGAAAAAACACTCCTGATTATCAGCTTTTTTTAGCCTGAATATAAATTATTGCTTTCATTGTGCCTACCTGGTCTCCTGGCTTTACTGCTATGATTTTATTATCTTGCCAACCGCTCAGCTCGTCCTCCGTCTACTTCTCTCACTCTTTGAGTAGCTGTAATGTGGGCATTCCTACAGTTAGACCAAACAATATGTGCTCCCTGCCTGTGGACCATTACATCATCAGCATGTCCTTATATGGGACTTTGTATTGCAGCAGCTCACAATAAGGGGGTGTGTTTGCTCGTCTGAGTGAGAGGAATGTTTAACTAAAGGTTTCTGTAAAGAAGAAGGAAAGGTATTTCTTGGAGTATGTAATGTGTGAAATATCTGCCGGTACTTTCACTGCTCCGGAGGTAGAGCAGGAGGTGAAGAGAGATGAGAGGTTAGAGTTTCAGTATTTCCTTCAAGACAATTATTGAGCCAAAAAGAGGGGGGATCATTTTGCAAAGTTAAGTAAAGCCATGGATGATGAGCTGTAATTAAAAGCAATGTCCTTAGCAATATACACAAGATTCTGTTTTAGTGATTTGGCTTCTTGTAAATACTGATGCTGCAAGCCCACTATTATCAAGGCCTGTCTAAACCAAGCAGTGTGGATTGGTTTCACACATGACATAGTGATGAAACACTACTTTTTAGTTTGATATTGAATGAAGTTTTCTTGACAAAATTGACAAAACTGAGTGAGACACAAGCAATAGCAAAAGTGGGAAAAATTAACTTGGAAACTAACAGTGCACATCTGTTTGAATAGCTCAGTTAGAGGCCAGGAATCTCCAGGTAAAAATAAAAATTCAATCTGACTAAACTTGGTGATTTACACTGGAATTTTACATGAATAACATCTGATGCAAATTATTTTTAACCTTTCCATAGAAAGGATAAACACATAGAGAGCTTTAACATTTTAATAAAAACCTCCACTTTCACTCCTGGTTTCAATGTTTTGAAAGCTCTGTTCTTGGTTTTCTTTACTCTATTAGTGGTATTGATTTCTACGATTTCTCTGTCCAAACTACAGAGTAGTTCTATATTCTATCACCATGGCCTGATTATTTTTTGTATCATATTTGTTACAACAAATATGTTACAAATATTTGTTACAATTATGGTTTATCATATTTTATATATTCATAAGGATATGGAGTGCATGCATAAAAATACCACTGCAAAAATGACTAGAAAGCTGATACACCAAACCAAGACAGATACCGAAATATCTATAAAGTATCACATTTGATCTGTAAAACATTTAATATTATGGCTTTTTATTTACAGTGACTGAGAATTTTTTTGTGTGTCTCATGACCTATGATGGTTTTAAAAGAATAACTTTGTACTCCATGAGAACTCTGCTTTATAGAACATATATATGTTTAGCAATCTTTGAATTCCACCAGAAGGAAAAAGACAAGTATAGGATTCTGTAGAGTAGATTTATGAAGAGAGGACTAGCTTCCCTAAATTTCAGAGATGTGTACTTAAAAAAAACACGTGTTTGCTCTCATATGGAGATTTATTACAGCATCAAAAACAAATCAAGGTTTAGACAGAAATGTAATTAATTATTAGTAGTTGGATTTAGGGTTCAAGGCACATTGTCCATATGGTTATTGTTGGAGAAATATGAATGTAATCATTTTATTTCTATCAAGTTACAGGTATTTGGTTTGTTTTAAGAGTTTGCTTTCAGGAAGGTTTTGTTATATTTACCCTTAGGCAGGAATAACAAATGGTTCTCTCAGATAAGGAATGTCTCCCTTATCCAGCTGTGCATGAAGCTGGTGAGAAATCACCATCTGCAATTCCAATTGTTTCCTTCTTTGCTTTTAACCTCCTGACCCTTTTTAACCCCCATGTTGTAAATTCCTGACCCAATCCTTCTGACCCCCTCTTTGATGTGTGATAATAAAGGCAGAAGGACAGAGATGACCCGGCACAGACGATCTCAAACTTTCAGGGAGTACAGGGGTCCGTTCTTCGTACGTCGCTAACTCAGTTAGCAGGATTTCATTGTTGACGATTTGGCATGATCTTGGATCGTTTGGTTCTTCGAAAGACATCCTGCACTTGTTGTCATAGCAACATGTGCGCCAACTTAAGCCTGCTCGAGAGCAGGCTTATTTCATGTAAACAAGATTAGATCACGGCTGTATAAGCGGAGGAGATAGGGAAGTCTGCCGTAGCCATGTCCATTTTTACGACTGCAACCTGTTGTGGAAGGTGCAAGAATAATTTCAGAGTTTTTCGAATTAATCGCGTATTGCGCAATAGACAGGATCCTTTAGCGCAGCGCGACAGTGTAATTGTAGAGAGATTTTCTTGGTGGCTGTTATAAACAGACAAACACATCATTTAACAGTGGCTTTTAAAGAGGAAAAAGTGGTGTTGGAGCCATAAATCTAAAATATTTAAGTTATTTGTATGATGGTTTGCTTTTTATTTTTATCATATTCAGTAAGAAGATTTGTTCGGGCCATTTTATTGTGAAGTTTAGTTTACTTTGAAAGGCTTGCTTCCTGTCCAGCCGTATATTGGATTAGAAAAAACTATGGTTTGATTATCTAGCCACGGAGCAATACAGTTTTACCATGTAAACTGTGGATGACTTGGAAAAGGAAAATGTTCATTTTTTATGGATAAAGATTTTTTTTGTTAAAATTCCCAGTTTGCACATGTCCTTTACTTCCCGTGTCTAAGGAATGACACTGAAATTTGGATCTCTTGACATAACAAGTGCCTTTTTAAAATAAAGTAGCCTATAATAATTAAAGGCTACCATTTTGTAGAATATTCTTGTATTTCACTTTTACTTGTCCCCATGTAGTGGGTCCCGTGGAGGCTCTGACATAAATGAACAAAGTAAATATGAGATTATTAAAATGCAAAAATTCATACTGTAGAAAGTGATAGAAACATCTACCATGGACAGTATTTACGCATTAATTTGTCTGCTGCTTTTTGCCAGCCCTCTCTCCTGGCTTTAACAGATTTTGAGGTGTTTTAATTAATGACTCAAATTCAGCATAACCTTCCAAGCTCTTGTTCTGCTTGGGAGAAAAACTGTGGGCGTTCTTTGGCCATGCTGAACAGCCAATAGCAGCGTTGCTGATCAATGTTTCTACTATCGATACATTTCCCCTTTTAAACAAACGCATGAACGCGCAGTTGTCTCAGATAACTCAATCCAGCCATACTAATCGTAAACAACAGGTGTGTTCGAAGAACCCAATTAGCCGGATCATGATTAGCCGGATGAAATCATCTTGGATGTGTCATTTGATCTCGGATGTTTTAAGCAACGTACGAAGAACGGACCCCAGTTCTCCGTTTGGGTTCATCCTCTGTCCTCTTCTATAGAACAGTCTAAAACTTGTGTTGTGTGGTTTTCGTTCTAGGATAAAAGGGGTTATCTTTAATAACCCTATCAGCCTGGTGCCGTGGCGCGGATCCCAAAATATCGGCTCGCTGACGAGAGGAGTAACACGCTGAAACCCACCGGTGGTCTGAGTCAAGGACCTGTCTAAAGTCTCGGGAGGTAATTTCCTCGCTGGGCCAGCGTCATAGGTTAACTCCTTTCGCCAACGACGGATTGACGGGATCCGACCGGGAGAAAAACACACCACAGCAAGTAAGTTTTAAACGACTGGTCAAAGTCCGTCATTCAGGGTTTCGGGTGATTAAAAGTTCCCCGAACAGGTGTGCAAGCGGTTTTAGTCCCTTGTAACGGGTGATTAAAAAAATCCCCGAAAAATTAAATCGAGAGGTTTGAGTCCCTCGAAGCAATACGACCGGTTTTCAGTCCGTCGTAGAATTAAAGGTAGCTAAAAAAAAACTCAGGTTAAAGTCCTGAACGGTACCTTAAAAGAAAAAAAACAGGATTAAGGTCCTGGAAGGTAGATAAACACAACGCAAAAGTAATTAGGATGGGTTCAGGACAAAGTAGAAAGGAAAATCCCAGAGGGGATGAAAAGTTTGTGTATCCAAGTAAATTTAAATAGTATTACAATAAATATTATTATATATATTTCTTAATATTAAAAAATACTTGGAGAAGTGGAAGGAAAAGTATAAAATAGATGGTGTGCTGAAGGTGAATCAATGGGAAAATGTTGTGTGCCGGCTAAAATAAGCGCTAGGGTATGTGTGTGTATGTCTATGTGTATGTATGTGTGTAAGTATATAAATATATATATAAGAGCTCGAAATAGCGCGGTGTTGGTTAATACAGGCGCGAGGTAGAGAGGAGGTTATTACGAAAAATAGAATAAATAGAATTAATGTTATGTTCGTCCGTCCAAAAGATAATGAAACAGAGGGAGAAAGCCTCAACCAGCAGGAGGGGGTGGGTTGCCAATGGGACAGCGACTGCAGCGCTGGTCCATTGGTCAGCCGTCCTTCAGCTCCTGTTTGGTTTCTCACAATGTTAGGCTTTAAAGAACCCGCCAGAACATTACTTCAGTCACGCAAACTATGGTAGCAACTGTAGAAGACAGACCACCACCGTATAATCCCTTAAACCCCCCCAAGGATATTTCAGATCTGTATGCAGACCTGGATGGACTGAGTAAATCAGATCATCCGTTATCTACAGACCAGTCCAAAGGTTTGTATCCTATGGTGCAGGTCGCAAATCTTAATGTAGGAACTCAGCAGCCTTAAACAATCCCAGTTTTCCCTCCGTGGTCGTTAGAGGAAGCTAGAAAGGCTGTAGAAGGTATACTTTCTCCGCAGTAAGATCCAGAATTATGGATCCAAGACATGGAGGGAATTTATAACTCATATGGTTTAAAGGGACATGAGTTCGGACAAGCCTTACAGTCGTCAGTGGAAAAACATTGGGAAAACAAATAAGGGAGAATTATACAGGCAGAACCCCACAAGGCGGAATATTTGAACATGAAGCGTAAATGGGGAACAGCAACAGACGCCGCGGGAGCAGTTTTTCGCAGGAGGGCGGATAATTGGAAATTTGGGATCCATTAAACAATAAAAATACTAGGGCTGGACGATAATTCAATAACAATATATATCGATCGATAGACGTGTGGCGCGATAGAAAAAAATACGGTCGATAAAAGTTCGATAGAAACAGTTTCCCTTCCTTCCTTTCAGCCTATCATATTAGTTGATGCTACAGTCACTACTTCCTCTCGACCAATCGTAATCGCGGACCCAGGCACGCCGTCACAAAGCGCCGCTCTCTCAAACCACAACACAGAGCACGTGAATATGTCGCAGCAAGGAGCAACGGAGGAAACGGTCCCAAAACGGGGTTTTACTAGTTCGCCAGTCTGGCAGAAATAAACCAGTGATTTGTAAAACTTGCAAGGAACCGGTAAAAACAAAGTCTGGTAACGCAACCAACTTGTTTCATCACGTAAGCCGCTGACACCCGCAGCAGCGCGAGCTGTGTCAGCCCTGCGCTACACAGCTTGCGCTGCTGCGCGTGCGAGCCGTGTCAGCCCCGCGCTGCTGCGCGTCTTCTTAAGAATTTTCTGGAACTTCTTCCAAAACAAAGCAGGTATAGTAGCTAAACTGGGCTCCCTTCTTTATGATAAAATTAAAAAGCGTCCAAGCGGTATAAGGACATCACGCATGCAGTAACGTGCTTCATAGTGATGGATATGCTGCTGTTGTCTGCAGCTGAAAAACCTGGCTTCAAACAACTACTCGCTACTCTTGATCCGCGATATAAAGTTCTGGGACACAAGTTTTTCTCTAACAGCGCTCCCTAAATTGTGCAACTAGTGCCAGGAATCAGTGCAAAATGAGCTGCAATCTGTGTCCTTACACGCCACAGCCTCGGACCTCAGCCCTGCGTCAGCCTCTCAATTATGAAACCTGAGAAGTAGTGTACTATTCCCACCTATTTAGGCTATTTTATTTATTTATTTGGTTTATTTTGGTCATTTCACTGGTCATTTTAGTTTATTCTTTGTCAGTATTTAATAACATAACTCAGGTCTCTTAAGTAATTTTTCTTTAAAAAAATTCTGTTATGGTTAAAAAAGTTGGTTAAATAAAGATTTAATTGGAATTCTGTGTTTGTGTTCTTTATTAAAATTAAATCATTTAGCAATATCAAAAAATATCCAGGCAGAGCTGTACATAAAATATGGTTTTAAATATTTTCAATAATTATCGATATCGATCAATATGCAGGGTGCACAGTGGCACAGTGGGTAGCGCTGTTGCCTTGCAGCAAGAAGGTCCTGGGTTCAAGTACACCCTTGGGTCTTTCTGCATGGAGTTTGCATGTTCTCCCTGTGCATGCGTGGGTTCTCTCCGGGTACTCCGGCTTCCTCCCACAGTCCAAAAACATGACTGTTAGGTTAATTGGCTTCTCCAAATTGTCCTTAGGTGTGAGTCTGTGTGTGAATGGTTGTTTGTCCTGTTTGTCTCTCTGTGTTGCCCTGCGACAGACTGGCGACCTGTCCAGGGTGTACCCCGCCTCCCGCCCAGTGAACGCTGGATATAGGCACCAGCAACCCCCGCGACCCCATGAGGGATAAAGCGGTTTGGAAAATGGAATGGATCAATATGCATTTTTTTTTTATCGATAAGCTTTTTTTCTATATCGTCCAGCCCTAAAAAATACATATATTTGTTAATGGAAGGTTTCCAGCCGCATATATCTGCGTGGGTTAAAAAACATTTAGTTACACGTCTAACGTAACCACAGTTAGGGAATAGGCCTATGTGCGTCACGCCGAGAAGAAACACGCTAAAAAGGGAGGTGGTGTGTCTGGAGGGGGGGGGACACATTTTCTGGGCAGATCCTTCGTGTGATCCAGAAGAAATATTTGCTTTCCAAGCCACCGGACCCCTCGAGGGCGTCGAGGAGGTTTCCGAGGAGGCAGGGGCGGTCCTAGCGACCGAGGGGGCTTTCAGCCCAAATCAGTAAAAACAGATGGGGGATGCTGGAACTGCGGGTCACCCAACCATTGGTCCAGGGAATGTCCCAATCAGACACAGGCACCTCATCTGCGGGGACGGGGAAGAGGCCGCAGGGGCGGTTCTTCATATGAAACGTGACTAGGGGCCTAGAGCAAATGGGGATCCAGAGCCATGAAAAACAGTAGATGTGTATGGAGCATGGGAGCTTTTAAATGCATTAAAAGAAAAACCATACATAGTGCTTACAATTAATGGACAGCCAGTTACTCTTTTATGCGATTCATGAGCCTATAAAACATGTATAAAAGATAATCTAGGGGTAAAGGCATCTAAAATGTCCATTTTTGTAAAATCAGTAAATGGTCAAACATCCCAAGAACGGATGTTAAAAGCATTAGAAATAAAAGACCCTCAAACAGGAAAAAAAGGTTGTATGCTCCTGTAGTAATGTCACCAACGTGCCCCATTAATCTGTTAGGACAGGACTTAATGGAAAAATTAGGCATTGCAGTTTTCCTAACGCAGGATGGAATGAAAGCTGTCCGTGTAGAACATGTAATGGCGTTGTAACAAAATCCTCCTGTGTTTTATGCACTATGCTTACCGTCTCTGCTCCAAATAAAAGAGAAAAGCAAACTTATGCATAATGCTAGAAGCACATTGTCAAATCCAGAGGATGAAACTTGGTTAGCTGATCTACAAACCACTATGAATGTGTGCTTAACTTCAGATGAAAAGTTTGAAAAACAGTTTCTGAAACAGGAAACTACAAGTGTGGCTACACAAATTATGTATACAGATGGGAGTTCATTTGCAGCAGTTACTGTTATGCTTTCTACACAGATGCAAAAATTGTATGGCTTACCATGGGAACCTTTTTTGTCATTGTTTAAGACCAGTAAAGAGCAGTGGAGAGACACAGGCCCGCGTTTAAAAGCTGCAGAAAGATCGTCTGATTTTCTGCTGTGTCCACACAAAACAGGCTGGCTTTATAGCCCTAGCACAGAACTATGGAAACAGCCTTACAAAGTTCTGTTCGATGCAGAACCTCGCGTCCAAGATTTAGCATGAGACAAAATAATCCGACATTCTATGCCAGAGGATTTCCGTCATTTGGAAATTGAGCGCAAAAAGTCCCGTCTAGACTTTTTATTCAAGGTTTTGCACTGAAGCTGCTCTCAACCAATCAAACCTGGCAGAGGCGAGACATTAGCCAATCAGAATGAGAGCAGGGCGGGTCTTTCCAAAGCGGACATGGCCAGTCTGAGGTTTATCGGTGTTCATCATTTTAACTTTTGGGAGAGCATTTTAAACTGGCCACAGATGGTATGAATGAAAGTAGCGGTGGTCAAAGGTTTCTTTGGATTTATGCAAACCAGCCGGTCAGAAAGTTCAGCAGCTGACAACAACTTCCCTCGGTAAGTGTCAATCTCCTCCTGCAGTTAATCAATGAGTTATTTCCACCTGTGGCCATGTCGTCTGTCAGCGTTTATTCCCTCGCTGATAAACGCGGCGACCAACCAGGGATCTCCTCGTGATTCGCTGTTATGTTTTATTTAAAACACAAAGAAGAGTAACGCGCTAGCTCATGCTAATTTAGCATGACCCTTGAAGAACAAGAGTCGGGCTGTGAAACAATGTGCCGCATTTGACTGGGTTCGATTCGGAAAAAGCTGCGCTGTTCTGAAGCAAAGAAGGCAGAGCTGTATCTGCTGTCAGTCAGTATGCAGCAGTGATCACCTGATGAGCAGCTGCGCTCCAGGACACTAAATAAAATGACAAGGATTTTGATGCTTACAGATTGTTAAGAAAACTACATCAAAAAGATAAAACAAATAAACTGCAGCTACAACATGGACTGGAGAACGGCTTCTACCTGGGTGAGGCCAGAGAAAGGCGATTCTCAGAGAGTTTTTTTATGAAGTTAAAGTGGAGCGTGGACACAGGGTTCATCCTGGACAGGTCTCCAGTCACTGGGCTAAAATATAACCATTTTATTAAACTTCAAAAAAGTTAAATCATGCCTTTTTATAAACTGTAATTATTAATTGGTGAACAATAACGGGCAAAGCAATCTGTGTCAAATTAAAATGTATTATGTCATGATAGTGTTGGTGATGTGTCCTGCATTTCCAAGGTTGTGTTTGGCCTTGTATGATCATAAAATTGGTTTATATTGAATGTGACAGGGAGCACCTTGATATGTGCTTGAGGTTGGCTTTGTTGCCAATCAAACTAAGGTTTAAAACCCTTGCAGGGCAGCCTAAAGCTCACTTGTCTCATTAAGCCATAAAAAAGAAATTTAAAAAAGTTCAGTTGTTTTATAAAAGATGTGAAAGTCAGGAAATTGTCTATATACCAAACTGTGAAAGATTGTGGTTCTCTATTTCAAAAAGCACTTTGGATTTTAAAATAGAAAAACTTTCTATTTTTATGTTATTTTTATGTGGATGCATAAACATTTTATTTCAGTGTTAAATACTGTTTGAAGTAACGGATTGTAATTACAAATGTGTCCGGACCTTTACTGGTTGTTGATTTTCTTTATTCGGACCCCGCTGATTTTTAATTCGTGACCCCTGTTCTATGCTATCAGAATCCAAGGAAAATGATTTAAAAGGTGTTCCAAATGCTTTGTGGTCTACAGGACCAACTGATGTAGGATTATTGACAACTGTAGAACCAGTTAAAATAGTTCCTAAATCAAAGTACAGGCCGCGGATAAAACAGTACGGGCTAAAATATGAAGAACAGGAGGGTATAATGGTTATAAAGATTTTATTGGATGCAGGAATAATTAGACCATGTCTAGATTCCCAGTTTTGGTTATACGTACACACGCCTGCCACAGGGATTTGTAGACCGTTCTACAATTTTCATCCAGGCTATTTTAACATGCTTAAAGAGCTTTAATACAAAGCATGGAAGTAAAGTATTAATGTATTATTAATGTATGTATTAATTTCGTTCTAGGATAAAAGGGGTTATCTTTAATAACCCTATCAGTTATTCACTGAATTCTATGTCCTATTAATGTATATTTACAATATTACATTACGCAAAATAAATATATATATATATATATATATATATATATATTAGGGCTGTCAATCGATTAAAAAAATTATCTAATTAATTACATACTCTGTAATTAATTAATCTAAATTAATCGCATATAATTTTTTTGCTGTGAAAGTATTTAAAATATTTAAATTCAAATGTTTCAATGAATAATCAGCATTAGATACATTAAAGTGCTGTTTTCAACAGCAGTCAAACTGAACTAAACAGATGCCAATGTCAAACTGAACTCACGTCAACAGGAAACGTCAACTGAAATGATAATAAAAAAGATAACCTGAATTTAACAGACGTCAACATATTCCATATTCCAATCTACTTTTTAGGCTAATTATACATAATTTAGACCTAGTGCTATTTTAACAAACAAGCATTTTATTAGTTGTTATCTCTTATCTGATGTATTTCTGATGTTTGGCACTTTGTTTTACCTCGTGTTAAAGTGCTCTTTAAATAATAATGACATTCATGATGATTATGATCAGAATAAACTTTTGCATAACCTCCCAGAAGCTGGAAAGAAAAGAGACAAAAACATTTTTCACAGCTCACTTAGTAACTCTAATATTTTAGTCTAAATACTTTAGCCTAAATATTTTAGGCTAAAATATTACACTTTTTATTTGTTTTTCTTCAATCCCTCGGTGATGTTTAGTAATTTCTGCCAAATGCTGCAGCATTTTGATTTAATTCATCTGAATGCAGTATTTGCAAGCCATACTCTGTTTAGATGGGAAACAAAAACTGTCTGTGATTGGCTTTAACAGCCGAGCGAGTGCACAGCTGGTGTTGAGTGTGTAATGAGCAGGTGTGCGCGAGCAAAGTAGCGCGCGAGCAGAGATGGAACTCACCGCCAGGACAGCGGGTTGAGAAGAGTTTTTCAGACCGTGCCAGACCGGTTTTGAGCGTTGAGTTGTTTCACTGTGCGCTTGGATTGGTTCCTGCGCGCTCAAACAGAAGGCACGAATATCGCTACACTGTTTGACAGAGTTGAGCGGCAGCGCTGTCTTCTTCTCTGTCTTCATGCGCCTCCCCTGCGACTCTTTGGCGCCCCCCAGGGGAGGCGCGCCTCACCTATTGAAAACCCCTATACGACATCGATTAATCTGCGTTATTTTTTTTAATCCGTTAATTTTTTTTAAATTAATTAATCGAAATTAACGCGTTATTTTGACAGCCCTAATATATATATATATATATATATATATATATATATATATATATATATATATATATATATCCAGCGATCATATGGTTGAATTTCATCATGTATTTTGAGATAGTGGTGCCCTAGTGGTTAAAGCAGCGTGCTTGCGCTCTGAGAAGGTTGCAAGTACCTGGTTCGATCCCCACAGCCAGCATTCTGGGTCCCTGAACAAGACCCATAGCCCCAGATTGCCCCCCGGGCGCTGCACAGTGGCAGCCCACTGCTCCCCAAGGGGATGGGTTAAAATGCACAAGTGAATATCAATGATGTTCAGTTATTATTAATTTAATTTATTTAATTTCCAACAACCTCTGTTGAGGAGCTGGGGGTCTCCTCCACCCATCCCCTTACTTACCTGAAATAAAATATAGAAATGACATTCAATAGCACCGAAACCCTACCAAGGGACCTTCATCCCCTTAAGATTACACCAAAATAAGTGAATACAAAGTTAAATAACATGCTGTGCAAAATAAGGCACACATCTGGTGGTAATGGAAAATGCAGACTTATCATGAAGAAAGTCAAAATAAGCAGTAAAAAGGAAATGCACTTGAATATAAGGCTATTCAGGCCTTATATGTGAAAGACAGGATAGCGGCCATGACATTTGTCCTGGACAATTTGGACAAAGTGGTTTGCAAAATGCTCATAAAAAAAGTTGAACAGACATACAAGAAGCCATGGAAAGGCCAAGATGAGTCTTTGGCATTTCACCCACCTCCCAAAGGCAGACAACTGCTACCTCATCTGTCCTGTCTCTCCTCATGAAGAAATGTGGTGAAAAATTGAGGAAGAGGAGTGCTACTAGCTCGGACCGAATCATGAATTCTTAGTCTGGAACTCTAAAGTCATCTTACCCTTTGTAGCTCACTAAAATTGAAAACTGGAGACCCATCACAGTAATCTTGGTGATACTGAGAGTCCTATCTAACATCATGGTGAAATGTCTGAACGAGGCCTGACCCAACCATCCTTGCCAAAAGGAATTTCTGGGAGGGAAAGACTGTGCTGAACACCTTCTCATACTGGAAGGCATCATCAGAGTCAGCAAAAGGACCAAGGATACCCTGGCGGGGGGAATTGTGCTGGTAGGCACAAGCTTTGAGCATCCTGGGGAATACACCATCGGGGCCAGCAGCTTTGCCGGAGTGGAGTCTGGTTAGCTGTCTTCTCACCAGGTCAGGAGTGAAGGACACTGTAGAGGTAACAGCTGGGGGAGGGGTGAGGTCCTCAGGTTGTGGAGGACCTGATGTGAAGCAGGGGGGAGGATTGGAGTCGGTGGATGTGGATTGAGGTGGTGAGGAGCAGACAGGGGGTCTGTAAGGAGGAGGAGTGGGGGGAGGTGGAGTAGGCGTTGTGGGGAAGCCAGCAGCAGAGAGTTGTGGGGGATGGGCCGCAGTATCAAACCTATTGAAAAATAGGTTCAGATCATTGGCCCGGTCCACGCGACCTTCCAACCCCATGCCAGTGGACTTCTGGAACCCTGTGATGGCTCTCATCCCACTCCACACATCCCTCAAGTTGTTGGTCTGGAGTTTATTCTCCAGCTTTCTCCTGTATTTGTCCTTAGCCTCCTTGATTTTACGTTTGAGTACCCCCTGCACTCTCCTCACCTCCTCACGATTGCCATCTCTGAACGCCCTCTTCTTCTCATTCAGAATGGCCTTTATGTCTTTGGTGATCCATGGTTTATTGTTGCCATAACAGGTGACAGTCCGAGCTGGAACATTGCAGTCCACAGAAGTTGATATAGGTTGAGATGTGGATAAGCTACTGAGGAGTCTCATCACAGACTCTTACAGGAAATCTTCCATGCAAGTGAGAACTGCGAGCAGCTTTATAGAAAGCATAGAATTTAGAACAGGGGTGCGACCCTTTCTCTCCTCCTCTGTTCAACTTGGCACTGGACCCCCTCCTCCACTCCTTGGACATTAAAGGACGAGAGTACCATGTGGCTGGTCATTCTATAATGACACTAGCATACACCAATAACCTGGTGTTAGTGAGTGATTCCTGGGGCAGTATGCAGCAACACGTAGAGATTTTACACAAATTCTTGGAGGAAACAGGTTTGAATGCCAAGATTGCCAAATGTGGCAGCTTCTATTATGACGATTAAGGCTCTCTAACTCCCTCAACCCCCGTGATCCCTCGATGTTGGAAGGTGAAGCCATACCTATGTCGGGTCCTAAAGATACATTCAGGTACCTTGGCATCCAGGTAGTACCACGACATGGCATAATCCCCCCAAATATTGGCAAAATTACAGCATGTATGGTTGCCAACATTTTCAAGGCAGCTATCACAAAAGTTCAAGCTGCTGTAATCCTTTGCTCCCCCCAGGTTGACCTATTTGGCAGACCTGGGGATGCCAGGTGCTGGCCACTCAGACAAGCAAACTCAATTGCAGGGATGGCAGTAAAGAAATGGTTGCATTGTGTCCCTTCCACATCAGATGGGCTTGTCTTTCTGAAGGAAAAGATGGAAGTCTGGGAAGAACTACACTGGGATTGTAAATCCTAAACGCACAGCTCAGTAGTATATTGAAACTGCTGAAGGCCAAGGACATGAGATGTAAAGACATCAACCAAACTCTCATCCCACATGAGGAAACTGTGGCTGAGGGTCCTCGGCGAAAGCGAGCGAAAGTCAAAGATCGGCTAGAAGCTGGATGAGGTGGACAGTATGAGGATAATGTCAAAAGCATTGTGTTATGCCAGAAGCAGTTTGAATATGCTTATTATTATAATTAATTATAATTTGGTATTATAATTTAAATAATAAGTCATTCAACTTTAAATTTAGCTATAACAAATATAGTTCAAATGGTGGTGATGTTAGCAAAAAGCTTGTAATGATTTATACTACTAATGCATTAATTACTAGCTGTTATGAACTCATTTATGCTGGGATAAATGATCAGGTCGGATTTTAACCGACGAGGTTTATCCGGCAGACTGTGAGAACCCCAATATAAAACTGCAATTAGAGTTTAAATCCTTATTCCTTATCACCATTCAATGATATGTCTCTGTATTAATATCAGATGTTAACTCCAAAGGAGGTTAGCTCTGAATTCTGAATAGCCATGCAACTGTGAATTAGATTGTACACAAAACAATTTCTATTCCGCAGTGCTGTTTTATTAAACCAAAAGCAATTCCCTGTTACAGTAATCCTCTGATTCAACGACTTTGGAAATCTTACTCACTACTAACTAAACATGCAAAATATATGTGGAAATAAAAGAACAAACAAAACAAACAGAAACAAAAAAAAACAAAAGAAAACAAATGGATTAAAATGAGAGGTAGCAAATCTTAGTTCAGCTCACGGTTGTTTAAACCACACTCAGAACATCGGCATTTGACATAGCAGCATTGACAGACAGAACAGCTTTGAGAGTCCCACCGGACGCTTTGATGTCTTACAAAGCTATCAGCTAAGCTACCTACAGTCCAGTCATCCGACACCCTCCCAAGATGGTGACTATGATGACGTATGCTCTGCAAATTTGCGTGATGCGTGAGGGGAGGTCCTAATGATGTCACCACGCTTATGCTAATGTGAGGTGGTACCTCGCTCCGAGAGGGAGTGGTTTACGCTCTGGTTTAAAGAGAAACCGCGAACTAAGATTCAAACAAAGCGATCAAATTCTCTGATAAGGAGAAGCGAAAGAGAGGGGGAGGGAAGAGCATGGGAGAAGATGGAAAAGAACTGAAGCAGTGACCCACGGCGGGGTTATTGATAAACCACAATCAACACAGCAAAATCAATTGTAAAATGCATGCACATACAAAGAAAATATTGAGCAAAATAATTCCAACTTCATCGTGGAATAAAAGCATTAACCTACACCTACAAAGTCCCTAACCTCTGCCCAGGCACTTCTAAACACCCTGTTGGTGAGACAGAAATAAAAGGGGGGAACCCGTTACTTTGAGGTGCCTCGAGGCTGGTCCGGAGCGCTCCGAGTAAGGCGGCTTTCTGGACGCGTCTTGACGAACGCAGTTGTCCGCAGGCTGCAGCGGGACGGGGAAGAAGCTCCTTCGTTTCTTCCTCCGGGCTCACAGTCGCTTTGCTCGGCCCAGCAAAACGTAGTCCTCTTTCGATCACTGGGAGATAAGGCGGCTTCCAGTATTTGATCAGAGGGAATTAAAAGTACCTTTTAGAGTAGACCTCCTGCGATAATTAATGCAGGGATAAGCTTGCTTCGAAAAATCTCGGTCTAGCGAGAAACTCGAGCACGTGGCGTGTGGGTAATTAATCCACGGAGTACAGCTGGATGTCTTCTCAGGTTGGCGGTGGGCCAGAGAAAGAAGGCAGATTTCGGTCCTCGGCCGCAATAAATACCTTTCCCCCTAGTAACGTTATCTCTCTGTCCGTCGTTAGGGGCGGCGGCCATTTTGGGCCGAGTTGCATGATGGGAGTTGGTGGCCATTTTGACCACCTTGCATCATGGGAAATGCAGTCCGTTATGTCCCGAACTAATGCAAGTTTGTCACGTCCTGACATGGCACAACAATTGAGAAAATTGGAACTTAAGAAGTGATCAGAAATCAAATGCCAGGGAGATGGAGACGGCATCCATTCCACTTTGGATGGTGCAGCTCTTCTTTCTAGGAATCTGGCTGGATTTATAAGTTCTCCAAAATGCTCACAACCCAGGGTCCAGACCAGGAAGCAGAGCCGTAGTTTAACACACCTCTCTGCAGCTTCTGTACTGTTACCCACCCATTACCCTATTGAGACAGTGTCTTTCCCACGGCCAAAACTAAACAGATTAAAAATGGATCTAAAAGGATCTAATCATAAAAATCTCATAAAAATCAACACGACTCAACTTGAACCCAAAAAGATAAAATAATTAAATGTGGTCTATTAAATATAAGGTCTCTCCCTCCAAAGACTCTGTTACTTAATGAATTGATTTCTGATAATCAGATTTATTTATTTTGTATCAGAAACCTCGCTACAAGAGGACTACATTTGTATAAATGATTCACCTCCCTCTAATTATTTAAATATCTACATTGCCTGAACAACGGGATGAGGAGGAGGAGTAGCAACCATCTTTCAGTATGATTTATTAATTAGTGCAAGGCCAGTTAATAACTATAACTCTTTTGAACATTTAGACCGTAGTTTCCCTCATCCAAACTGCAAAGTAATAAAACCCCTTCTGTTTTTTGTTTTGTATTGTCCACCAGGCCCTTACGCTCAGTTTTTAGATCAGTTCTCAGACTTCTTATCTGATTTGGTGTTAAACACTGACAAGGTCATTATAATGGGGGGTGTTAACATTAATGTAGCCTTTAATATTATTCTTGATTCAATTGGTTTTGCTCAAAATGTGCATAAACCGACGCATTCTTGCCTTCATACTTTGGACCTTGTGCTGATATATGGCATTGATTGCAAAAAAATAACAGTATTTCCTCACAACCCAATGCACTACCTCCTCTTGCAATTGCAATGGCAGGCCCCTAATAAAGAGACCGGTTTAGAGGTGCATAGTAATAGGTGCCTCCATGCATTGCATGGGAGGCAGTGCTCCTCATTGCAATTGCAATGGCAGGCCCCTAATTATCAGATAGTCAAACAATGACCATGGATTCACCGCTGTCAATAGGGGAAATTCAGGAAGCTCTCAAAAGCATACCCAATAAAAAGGCTCCACATGGATTCCCAGCTGAGTTTTATAAAGAGTTCTCGAATATTCTGGCACCAACGTTCCACAGAATGTAGCAGGGAACTCAGGAAAATGGCAGATTTCCAGCTAATATGAATTCTGCTACCACCCAGCGCTTTGGGTGGTCAGCATGACTGGAAAAGCGCTATAGAAATTCAGTATATTTACCATTATTCTCCTGCTAAAGCCAGGCAAAGATCATGTGTTTCCTACCAGCTATTGTCCCATATGCTTTATTAACACTGATATTAGAATAATCTGTAAAGCTCTTGCAAAATGATTAGAGAAAGTCACACCTTTCATAATACACTCTGATCAAATTGGTTTCCTTGAAGGAAGGCAGTCATCCACAAATGCACACAGATTACTTAATTTAATAGATTATTCCTACAGAAAAAATATTGAATCCAATATATTGTCTATAGATGCAGAATAAACATTTGATATAGTTAATTGGAAATTGTTATTTTCTACTTTACATAAGTTTTGTTTTGGAAATTGTTTTATTGGTTAAAAATTCTATAGTTTCCCAACAGCAGGTGTCAGGACAAATAACAAAACATCTTCCAGTTTTTCTCTCCAGAGGGGCACTAGGTGTAACACAGTAGAGAAGAGTCCTATGTATTTTAGATAAATGGGCCAATAGGTTCGGCTATCGAAGCACAGTGAGGGTGTTTAAATGACAACGGAGGCAGTTGGATGGTTTTAACGAACGACTGCTTTAGTGAGATAAACCATAAAATTAACAAACAGTTGTACAAGACAAACAATTATGAAAATAAATTCAACACAATAAAATACATAAAATAATATGAACACTTGGCCAAGTGCTACTTCTCTAGTTTTATCTATTTTGGGTGCACCCTGTTAATCTGAATTCTGAAATTTAATAGATCACAGATTGTTCAAATTCAGTTCCCATTCAGATTGGACTCAACATCATTCACGTGAGGAGAGTGTCCTACACAGTAGTTTGTTTGTCCAAAATAAAATGTATGTCCAAAGTCCCAGAATAAAAACGAAAAAAATGGAAAAAGTCAGTAAGTAGTCTCGTGCATAACAAACTCTGCGTGAAGATTTGTGTGACACAGGCCTACCACACCGCAGGGTGCAGCAGAACTCCAAATGCAAAAGAAGGAAGTCAGTCCAGGTGGGAAGGCTCGCCATCAGTCTCTTGAGGAATCCACCTCAGGAACGATCCAGCGTAACAAAAAAACCTGACCTGTCAACAGACAGGACCAGCACAATAATAGGATCTTTATCAAGCTGTTTTAACTTTAATCCTTAAATCGTGTTTCCATAGACATATCTGACATCAATTTGTTATTATGTTACTCAAACTTGCAATAACAATTCTCTTTTTTTCCCCCCAAAATGCAGTATTTCACTGCATTTTCAATTCACATTTTGCTCTAATTGTAACATATTTTTTCAAGCACAATATTAAAACATTGAATTTTACCCAAACTCAGTAAAAGTTTACATTTGAATCATTAAATAGCTCAAATAAAGGCTATTATTCAACAATAATGTGGAAAAACAGAACAAAACCTTAATGAAAGACACAGAATATGCTCACCGATCTCAATGCATTAGTTTGGGACAACAATATGATGGCTCCGAGTCCAGACAGGTGGGACACTTCAGCTGAACAGAGAACGGAATGCACTTATATGAAACTACTAGCCATAAGCGCTAGCAAGGCTAACAAAGTAGCTCTAAGTTAATGCCCGGCAGAAAAATGGAAGTTTAGCCTTTTAACTCACCTAAACTAATTCCAGATTAGAACATGGATAATAAACAGCAATTCCAATTGCAAAAAGCTTTGTTTTTCATTCGTGTGTAATACTATAACGGTCTTAACACAGACTCTGACGCTGCACAGCTCAGCAGTCTCATCCTCGTGTCCGATCTCTCTCGCTCACACTATGGCTGCGTCTCAATTCGCAGGCTGCGTCCTTCGAAGGACCCAGCCTACAGGCCTTAGGAGGACCCAGCCATCGGAGGATGCTCCGGAGGATCCTCAGCCGTTGGTAAATGGGACGGTCTAGCCTTTGGAGCACTTCCTAGTTGCGACACGACGTCATCACGTCTACCCCAAGCCTGGGAAAAACAGCGCCAGACGGATAATGGATATGGAAATTTTTATTTTTTATTTACTTGTTATTGGAGGAGGACAGTCGGCTTAGACGGCTTCGGCGGCAGCAAAACCGGCGATGAATTTGTCTCAGACTGGGAGAGCGCAGTGGAGAGGTAACATTTACCTGCTATTATTTTCTCCCACAGGGGCCTGCTAATGATCATAATATACCAGTTATTAAACAAACGGTTTAAGCAGATTGACGAATATGTTTAAATATAAAATGTTATATTTATTTGTAAGACTTGATATAAGTTTATGTTTGTAACTTTAGTAATTTGAATTGAATAGTTAAATGTGTACAAACCCTGTAAATAACTGACTTAAATCACTACTTTCACTATCACTAAAAAAGCGAGCAAAGCACCTCGGGAAATCTTATGGCAGGCGAGGCCACTGAGGATGGTAGCGGTGCATCGTCAGAATTCGGGGAAAAGGAGGACGCATTCGAAGGCTGCATTTTAAGCATCCTCAGAATTTTTGCCAAATGGGACAGCCTCCGCGCACCGTTGTGACGTAACCGGCCTTAAAATGCGTCCTTCGAAGGACACAGCCTGCAAATTGAGACGCAGCTTATATTGCTGCAGACATGGGAAAGCAGGGCGGGACCTACAGGGGCAGTCTGCATTCTCATTGGTGGATAGACACTGGAAACTTAACTTCCTATTGTCATGGTTGAGTTTTGGTTTGGCTTTGTTTTTCTGTTATTTTCATTTTTTCATCTCTTTTGGGTTAGGTTTGACTTTATTTATTGTTAGTTTTCAGTCATCAGTTATTTTCTGTCAATTTTCACTTCACCTCCTCAGCAGTCAGTCACACCTGATATCATTTACCAGTCAATTAGCCAGACCCTGGTTCCACCTGTGAAGTGTTCTATTTAACCTGCCTCTGCCTTGAGTTCAGCACTGGGCCGTCATCATTCCACACCTCTCCATGCCAGTCCCTGTTTTTGCCTTGGAAGATTTGTTTTTCTTGTTTAAGGTTAGTCCTGCCAGTTTTCTATAGTCTGCTAACCTGACTAGCCGCCCTGGAGAAGCTCAGCTCTGTGCCCTGGTGTCTCTCAAGTTCTGCTAACCTGACTAGCCGCCCTGGAGAAGCTCAGCTCTGTGTCCTGGTGTCTCTCAAGTTCTGCTAACCTGACCAGCCGCCCTGGAGAAGCTCAGCTCTGTGTCCTGGTGTCTGCAAACAAACTGCTAACCTGCTGTGGCTGCGGGGCTGCTAGCCGAGCAGAACTGAGCATTCCCGGCTGCCTGGAAAGTCGTGACTCTCTGTCACGCCGGGCCGTCAGCTCCTGCCATCACATACATCCCTGACCTTCTGCAGTCCTGAACCTCCGGTCTTCATTACTCACCACCCAGCATTCTTCCCTCAATAAAGACTCAAACTTTAGTCCCGTGTGTGCGTCCTGAGTTCATCGGTAAACAAAACCCTGACACCTATTGGCTAGATAGACTACCTAGCTCCCTTAACGTCTGTTTTCTTAAAGAGGCATCCCCATTTTATGTATGTTACATAGGCAAGGATGCCCGCTTTCCCCTCACTGTTTGCTATTTTTATTAAACCACTAGCAATACCAATTAGACAAAATAATTTTGTTAAAGGTATAAAATGCATGAAAATAGAGCATAAAATTTGTCTTTATGCAGATGATGTATTACTCTATCTCCAGCACTCAAACACCTCTCACTCTCTCAAGTAATTATATTACTAGAATCTTTCTCAAAAGTCTCAGATTACTCTATAAATTGGTCAAAATCTACAGTAATGCCAATTAACTGCTCTTTAGAGAACCTCCTAGATTTACAACTACAGTCAGGGTGTATTAAATATTTGGGTATTACTGTGTAATCTAAATTTGCAGATTTAACAAAACTCAACCGCATCCCTCTTTTAAAGGAGATAGAAGAGGATCTTGACAGATGGAAATTGCTACCAATTTCACTTATAGGAAGGCCTGCTTCAATTAAAATCATTTTACCTATAATCAATTAATTATTCTCAAAGATCCCCAATAAACCATAATTTGACTTGTTTAAATCTCTGGACTCCTCCATCTCTAAATATCTTTGGAAAAACCCCTCCATATCAGCTTAAAGATGCTACAGAATACTAAAGATAGATGGTGACTAGATCTGCATAACATCCATCACTACTTCTTAATAAATAGGCTACAATACATTTCAAAACGGATAAAACATAACCCTTAGATGAGCCCTGGCTAGACATAGAACCGAAAATATGTGATAATATCAAGATTTCTGATTTGCCATTTATTAGCTCAAATATAAAACGGAATGCATGCTTTCGAAATATCAACATTAGCTCTTCTATGACAGCATGGTGGGAGTTTCTTAAAAGGACGGCATCATCAGTTATGCTATCCAGCCAGGTATTGAATACCTGGAACATGTTTTTGAAGGAACTGAGTTTATCACACACACAAAAAAATGTTTTTTTTTAATTCTATTTTCTTCTCTTTCCCTTTCTGTTTATCACAAGTGGTTAAAATTGAGCTGCGGTTTTGAAACCTAGGTTGCAATTTAGCGGTTTTAACTGTCATTCTTTGCCTCCTCTAAATTTCCAAAACACTTTGCTGTTTTTCCACACATGTGTAAAGCACCTGTTCTTAAATAGCTTACATCACAAACAAAGCCCAAACATTATCAATTTATTTACTGGCCGAAAGGTTAGTGGTCCATGTCACTCACGGTTAATATTCTGAAAGTTAAACAAGCATTTTAAACGCTCCTAAACACAGGAGTTGCAAGTCACAGGGTTGATTTTCCCCTGCGCAGCCGAATTAAACGCACATATTTACACACTTACTGCAGTAAAGTGTCAGTCATAGTGCGTGTTGCTGTTAACAGTTAAGTGAAACCACTTAAGAGGTTAGCAGTTGTTGTTTAGCGCTGAGCTAAACTACAGTGTTGTGTTCGTTGTTGTTTAGTGCTAAGCTAAAATACAGCGTTGCTATTTGTTACTTGTTGTAGCGCCAAGCTAAGCTACAGTGTTGTTGTGTTGCTATCCATAGCTGTGACAAAGAATGGATAGAAAAGGTTCTTCAGTCAAAGGAGCTGAAGGCTCAGAACCCTCCGTTGGAACGGAGGCCCAAGGTGTCATTAGCTTATTACTTAAAATGAACCCGGAGGAGCAAGACCGCCTGGACAGTCTTGACATTGAGGCTTGTGAACAAAGGATTAAGGAATTGGTTGATGAGGTCCAAAGAAAGCTAATGGGCAGGCTGGTAGCAGATGTCCTAGGTGAGCTCACTGCGTTATACCACCAAAGGTTAAAGCTAGAGACCGATCTGCGTAACAGAGAGGTTGAGATGCGGATCATAGCTGTGGAAAGAGTTAGGGAGCTAGAACAGCAAAATAAACAGGGCAGCTGTCATCTCAAGGAGGAGCAGCGAGAGGAGGATCTCGCTAGCTTACAGACAGAAGGATCTGAATGTGGGAACCTACAAGGAAAGCGTAGGGGCCACACCTGGAAGACATTGGATGAATTGGGCCCTCAGGCATCTTCTGAACGAAGGGTAAGCGAAGGAGGTCAGGACAGATATAGCAGTGTAATACGGATGTAAGTGCCTAATCAACTTAGGGCGGGAAAAAGGACTGATTTGCATGATGTAAATCATGGGACAACACCTGCTTCCCACCTGACCCCTGGCACTGTCGGCTATGATCTTTCCTCCCCACCAGGGCGATGGGAGCACCGTTCCTGGGACACAGGTGAACCCCACTTCTCTGAACTGCGTCCACAGACAAGAGTTCATGACAGTGGTATGCCAGAAGCTGTTTGAATATGATTATTATTATTAATTATAATTTGGGGTTATAATTTTAATAATAGGTTATTCAAACTCCAATAGTAGCTATAACAAAGTATGACTCAAATGGTAGTGATTATAAGGCTCTAAACTTGTAATGATTAAATACCACTAATGCATTTATTAATTAGCTGTTATGAACTCATTTATGCCAGAACAAGATTATCCGATCGGCTCCTGACCGAAGAGATTTATCCAGCAAGCTATGAGACCCCAATATAACTGCAATTAGAGTTTAAATCCTTATTCCTTATCAATCCAATGATAATGTCTCTGTGTTAAAGGTATATTATGCAACCGGGGTTGATTTTCCAGCGAGGCTCCCCCCAGAGGGCGAAAGTAAAAGTGCACTGTCGTAAAGATGCTCAGCTGTTGTACTGGTTTCTCCGTCAAGCCAGGCGCGGTTGTTTTGAGCTTAGCAGACAGGCGAACGCAACGAATACAAAAGTCGAAAAAATGGCAGTACAAACAATGACTAACACAGTGAAAGTATGAACATGCACACAGAGAGAGAGAAACCATTCCAATGCAGTGTTTCCCCTTGGAATTTGCTTACCGGACGACCGGCGGAGCGGGGGGGGGGGAGAGAGAGACAAGCTTTACGCCGATGTCCGGCGTAAAGCGGAGCGGGGGGGGGGAGTGAGACAAGCTTTGCGCGACAGGCGGAGCGGGGGGAGACAACCTCTGCGCGCATTTGGAGTTAGTTTTTTTTTTTTTTTGGAATGTTGGCGAGGCGGTAGCGTGAGGGAAACCCTACAATGTTACTTACAATCGCATCAGCAGAAACGCGAGGTCCGCGTCAGCCTTGCAGCCTTCCCTTTCTTTTAGCTCTCGCCATTCGGAAAAAGCTTGCCCGATGTTCACCCGTGTACGACTCCTCTTTCTGTCCAGAGCCCTTTTCCTCTTTCTTGCCTGCTCCGACATGGGCTTTCGCTGTTTTGTCGCTGGTTCCGCCATGATAACTGCACAGATATCGCCACTGCGCTAGCAACAAACATGCCTTTCACTGGGGGCGTGTAGCAGTTCTCGCCGTAAAGCAAGACCGACTCTCGCGATCTTGCACGAAATTCTGAGTCTGTGGGTGCGGGCCGAGGGCTCCTGCAATTGCAAGTGCGGTATTTCCCCCACAGACCACCAGGGCGGCCAAGAAAACCTTTGTTCAACCTGAAATGACTCATTTAATCATCCAAAACGGTATGGAACACATTAATTAACTGAAAAATGTTGCATAGTATGCCTTTAATGTCAGATGTTAACTCGAAAAGTAGGTAACTCTATATTCTGAAAGACCATGCAGCTCTGAATTGGAATGAACACAAACAATTACTATTCCGCACATTGTAATTTATTGAACCAAACAATTCCCTGTTACAGTAATTATTCTAATTCAATAATTTAGGAAACTCTACTCACTACCGAACTAAACATGCAAAATTATATGAAAATAAACAAGTCAAAAATGGATTAAAATAAGAGGTAGCAAAATCTTAGTTCAACTCAGTTGTTTAAACATCACATTCAAGACGTCGGCATTTAACGTAGCAGCATTGACAGACACAACAGCTCTGGGAACTGGATGGACGCTTCACTGTTCTAACAAGCTGTAGCTAGCTAACAGCTCAGCTACGCTGCACCCTTCCAAGATGGCGACTATGACGACACGTGACCCTTACGCATCACCTTGCATGATGCGCAAGGGGAGGTCTTAATGACGTAACCAACGCTTACGTTGATGTGGGGTGGTACCTTGATTAAGAGGCGGTCTGAATGAGAAATTCGAGAGGAGGCCGCAAACTGAGTTTTACAAAGAGATTGAACTGATAATGAGAAAGCAAGGAGAGGGAAAAAGATGGAAAAATCGGCTCTCGGCGGAGCCACTTATAAGAACCGCAAATCAACACAGCCAAAATCACTTACAAAATGCATGCACATACAACAGAAAATGTTCAAAAGTTAAAACAAACTCCATCTTGGAGTAAACAGCATTAAAACTAAAGTCCTAAATAGGTTTCTCTGCCCAGGCACACTTAGATCACCTTAAGGATGAAAAGAGAAATAAAAAAAGGGGAATCTTTTCTTTACTCTGACGTTGTCGCGGCTGGGGTCCGGGAGCGCTCCGAGTGGGAAAACGGGAGGAGAAGTTCCTTCGTCTCTCTGGGCGTTTAGACGCTTTGTTCGGCCAAAACAAAAGCGTGGTCCTCTTTCGATCACCGGGAGATGAAACGGCTCTCAGTCTTCGATCGAAGTGGGTTAGGAAAAGTACTTTTTAGTCGACCTCCTGTATCAGCAGTACAGGGATGGAGTTGCTTCGGTAATCTTCGGTCCAGCAAAGAATTATCGAGCACGTGGCGTGTGGGGGTTGAAACCCACGGAGTAAAACAGCTGCATGCCTTCCCGTACAGGTGGAGCGCCAAGAAGAAGGCAGAACGCGTTGCGTTCATTGCTTATAAAACTTTTCTGTAGCAACGTTATCTGTCAACCGTTGTTAGGGGTGGCGGCCATTTTGGGCCGTGTTGCATGATGGGAGTTGGTGGCCATTTTGACCACATTGCATCATGGGAAATCCAGTCCGTCACGTTCCGAACTGGCGTTACATACCCCACTTTAGCTTTGAAGAGTGGGATGCTGGTCACAGTCTTTAAAGCTATAACCAAGTCCGTTCTGGCGTGACGAAAATCCGTTGTGCATGAGTGGAACAACCTAATAGTCCTTCTAGTAGTCCTTCGGGATTCATGCAGTTCAGTTCATCATCCAAGAGGAAAAAAACAAAGCATTTATTGTGCCTGGGTCAGTGACCTAGCCTGGGCAGAGCTAAGCTATAGCTAATCATTTCTATTGGCTAATAAGGCAAACAATAAGGTAATAAAAAGAAAAAGAAATGCAAAACTTCACAATCACCATTGTCGGTACATTCATTGGTCATCAGGTTTGTAACTTTGAACCAAGGAAAGGAGAGAGGAGGAAAGGGGAAAGGGAAGAGACAGCGGTTCGTAGTCTAATCAGCTTGTGGCCTTTGAGGAGCTGGTGCTACGAACCTAGGGGCGACAAAGGTGAGGGTGTCAATCCTGGTTTGCAACTGTTTGATCTTGTATGCTGCATACGCCATCGTGGTGGTGATGGCCCATCAAAATACAAGGAGAACCACAATAATGGTCATAATGGGAGTGTCGGTCGACTCTGTAGCTCTGGGGAAGAGAAGCAGAGGGACTGAGTTCAACTCTGATGGAGTGAGACTGAATTTAATGAGCTGGGTGCGCGCAAGTAAAAGTTGTCTTTCAATGCCGACATCAATGCTGAAATTGTATCCCTTAACACTAAAAGTCCCAGAGATACGAGAATTTTCGTCAGCCTTCAGTCCCCCCACAGTACTTCACAACTCATGAATCTCCTTTCAGATGCAAATGCCCCATTAGCGCTGTTGTTGGAGAACCATTCCACCCCTTCAGTTTCGGTTTCAGCTCAAACCTCTCTGTTGACGAGTGTTTTACCTGAGAGCAGGGGGAAAAAATCCTATTTGTAATTAAATATAACTAAGTCTACGTCATCAGTGTCGCCAACACCGGAAACGTTTTTAGACAGCGGAGCCACCCGCGCAGCAATCAGCTGATCTGTACAGTGAAAATGCTGCATGTGCTGGAAGGCTTTTATATTTTAATATTTATAAAATAATGACCACCTGCCCTATTTACTAGGGGGCAAATATAACTCAAGTCACTTCAGCGCGATCTCTCCTCAGCTGCAGCGCCGGGAAAGCTGTGCTGCAGCGGAGCGCGCGCACACACACACACACACGCGTGTATATATATATACTGGAGGACCCGACTGAGTTTGCACTTGAAATAGGTTTCCAGCTCAAAACCGGTTTGGCGGGGGGGATGTAAATGTTGTGGGTGTGAAGTCTAGCTCTCAGAATAAATAGGCCCAACAGATCGACTCAGAGTTATTGAGATTTCAAACTAGATCAACATGGCTTGGCATACCAAACAGAGACTGAGCGCTTTGGAAGGTTTGGCTATGTTACAAGACATTCCAGACTGTGATTCTGATGGCGAAAACGTTGACTTCAAATTTGAAGAGGAAGACTCCACAGATGAAGAATCTTCATCTGATGAGGATGTGACCGCTCCTCCTGCAACAGATAATCCTCCACCTCCAAGAAAAAGCAGGAAAGTTTGTGTTGTTATTGAGGAGGACAGCACAGACGAGGAGGCTACATCAGATGAGGATGACAACTCTCCTGGTAGCAAGAAACGCCAGGTTTCTGGTATGGACACAACACCAGAACACACAGAGACAGCAAAAGATGGCAGTGTGTGGGTCCAGCGAAAAGTTGAGGACTTCACCTCTCAGCAAACCACGCAGATGAAATTCAGCGGGACTGGAGGGCCAACTGAGTTTTCAAGACAGAAAACTACAAGTCGCCTCCAAAGCTTCCTCTGTTTGGTGGATCTTGGTATGTTGATGACCATCAGAGACTGCACAGTCCAGCAGGGTCGCAGAACAGAACAGGGCTGGAAAATGAGTGTGTATGAAGTGGTGGCTTTCATTGCAGATCTGTTTATGAAGGCAGCACAGGGGAGTGTTGGCGCCATGCGGGATTTGTGGTCCACAGACTTTGGGAATCCACACATCAAAGCCACAATGCCTCGTAACCAGTTTCAAGATATAATGAACAGGGGCGGATTTAGGAAATTTGGGGCCCAAGGCAAAGAAAGGCATGGGGCCCTCTGAATTGTGAAGACAACACATAAAACAGACCCATTATATACACAGATACAAACATTTTAATAGAATAGATATAGATTATTTTTCTACCCTTTGTCCCTCTCTTATACCTTTTCTTGTGGTTTTCCTCTATGTTTTCTTTTGTCCCTTTTTCTAGTGGACAAGCCATGATCTGCTTATCTGTTCTCCATTTTTCATTTGAATGAAATAATAACTGGAAGTAAATCTGCGCCCGTCTCCATTTCTTGGCAAGATCCTGTTCTTCACCTGGAGCTGTCCTCTCAGTACTATTGAGCAGCGTGCACGATCAGACAGCTGATTGGCCAGCTCTGGGACATCTTCAGGAAGTATACTGTGCTGACTGCTTACCAGTAGAATGGATGATGCTGGACTCTCAGTCTGGTTGGACAACATCATTATCAACGCCTGGCTGGATAATCGGGGCCCCCAGGAACTTGGGGGCCCTAGGCAACTGCCTAGTTTCGCCTAATGGTAAATCTGTCCCTGATAATGAAATATCTGCACTTCTACAACAAAGACACTCGTTTGGAACTTGTGAAAACGGACAAATTTACTGCTATTTCAAACATCTGGCAACAGTTTGTACAGAACTGTATGTTGTCCTACAGTCCAGGGCAACATATTACTGTTGATGAGCAGTTATTTCCATCAAAGGTTCGTTGTCCCTTTCTGCAATACATTGCATCCAAGCCTGATAAATTTGGAATTAAGTTTTGGATTGCAGTGGATCTGGACACAAAATACATGTGTAATGCTATCCCCTATTTGGGAAAAGATCCCTCCCGCCCCACAGGAGAAAGGCTGTCTGAGGACGTTGTTGTGAAACTGATGGAGCCATTTATGGACCAGGGCAGGACTGTAACTATGGACAATTTGATGAACTTTGTTATAGGTTTATGCAGGAAAAGGCAATTACAAGAAGAAAAGATGAGACAGCATCGTGAGATGAAGAGACGTTCTCATGGTAAAACAACACAGTGCCAGGTGCGCAATCTCTGCAACAGGAACCACAGCACTGAGCGTTGTGTGCACTGCACACAGTATACCTGTCGCAAATGCAGGAAGGACTCACCTTGGGTTTGTGGAAACTGCTAAATGGGACAGTTGTAGCTTTATATGTAGTGCTTTTCGTTAATGGGGAGTTTTTCTTCCCACTGTCGCTTCATGCTTGCTCAGTATGAGGGATTGCTGCAAAGCCATGGACAATGCAGACGACTCTCCCTGTAGCTCTATGCTTCCCCAGGAGTGAATGCTGCTTGTCGGGACTTTGATGCAATCAACTGGTTTTCTTATATAGGAACATTTTTGACCAATCTGTATAATCTGACCCAATCTGTATAATATGATTGAACTTGACTTTGTAAAGTGCCTTGAGATGAATTTCATGAATTGGCGCTATATAAATAAAATTGAATTGAAATTGAATTGAATTTTCCTTGGGTGAAATCAATGTTACTCAAATCAATGTTACTCCAATACCGAAGTCATACGTCATTTTCTAAGCTGAAATGTTGAATGACATAAAAAGGCGAGACAAGACAAAATATAATTATTCTCTAAGTTGTTCTTTCTTTCACATAGTGAGCTTTACAATATAAACGAGTCTGTTGGTGAATGGACAATATAAATAGGCTCTGCCTTGCCTTGTTGGAAAAGCATGGCTATGACCTGTTCTCAGCTCAGGAACTAGGACCCGTCACAGGTTATTTGCATTACAATAGGGACAGTTAGCAAGGTAGAGTGAATACACAAACTTGAAGAGGGGAGGGGGGCTTGCAAGAAAACTGAAATTCTCTGGGACTTCTAGTGTTAAAGACATCTATTATTTCAATCTCTGAGTCATATTTGTCAATGTCAAGGTGATGCAGAACCATGTTTCCAATGTGGACTACAGCACCTTGAGGTGGGGAACAGAAAATGGTTTGGTTGGGCAGTTTTAGTCTAGTAACTGTGTCATGCTGCTCGTAAGATAACATGGCTTCTTCCTCTGGGGTGCTAACGAGCCAGCGGTTACCTGCCCGTTCAATTTTGGCTTCCACACCTGCATCTTTAAGGGCCATTCTGGCCTGACAGTTTTGTTCAGGGGACTCATTCCTTAGACCACACAGGTAATTGGTAAAGTCTCTGATAAATGGATTGCTTGGACATACCCTTTGGATGTCCTTGGTTTTGGTACACAAATCCATATTAGGGACTAAATAAAGTTTGGGGTCAGCATCATGATAGGCTAACATTGAGGGGGTTTGTAGGTGTACGTGGGTCTCACCTTGCCAAAAACCGACATTCAATACTGATTTAAGCCTATACACGTTAGCTCTTTCAATGATGGGAAGGTTTAGCATAAATCCTATCTCCAAGTTGTCAGGATTTACAAATATTGGAATTGCACTACCTAGGCTGTACGCCAGGTGTGTTTGTGGTGGTTGCAGGGTTTCACGAGAGGCAGATTTGAGAATCTTTTCAACCAAATCTACTGGTACCAGGTACAGATGAATCCGTCCTTCAGCAAGGCTATTTACGGATGAACTAACCTCTTGAGTGAGGTCCTGCATTAAATTTCTAACAACCTGAGTATACATCATGTCATTCTTTACCACTTCTGTGAGCGTTTCCAAAGCATGCATGGTGTTATTGATGAGTGTGAAATTATAGACGTGAAGTTATGTATGGACATTTTTTTATTGCATGTTTACATGTCCTGGTTGAACATACACTTGTCCTATTTAATGCTATGCATTGTTCTCTTCGGCGGGGGCGGAGATAGGCTCGGTTCCCTGTGAGGAGAGTTTGGTGGACGGTTTAATTTGGTTCGCATGAACCCATTTGTACTCTTGACTTTGCCGGGGCTTCGGGATTCTTATCCGGTAAGCTACCGGTGAGAGTTTTCCAACGATTTCGAAAGGGCCTGCCCAGCTTGGAAGAAACTTCCTGGACCGACCGGATGGCTGGGTAAAATGGAAATAGAAAACCTTGTCTCCTATTTCATATTCCCTATGGGACGTTTTCCGATTTTAGTAGGCTTTGGCACCTTGCACGCTGGCTTCTAGGTTCTGTTGGGCCCACGGGAAAGTCGTTCGGAGATGGTCTTTTAAGTCGGTGACGTACTGATGTGCCGTGCAGGCGGTTGTCACACTGATGTCTTCGGCCTGGTAGATGAGATGCAGGGGAAGGGTCATTTGTCTCCCTGTCATCATCTCGAAAGGTGTCACCCCTGTGGAGCATTGTAGGGTCGAGCGGATGGCCATTAGGACCAGGGGAAGCTTTATGTCCCCGTCCCTGCCATGGCTGTTGGCATGTTATTTATTTAACATGCCGACCACGGTGCGGTTCATTCGCTCTACCTGTGCCGATGACTGTGGGTGGTAGGGGATGTGGAATTTAACTTCCACGCCCAACATGTCGAAAAGCGCGGTCATAACGTTTGATGTGAAATGCGTTACTCTGTCCGAGTCGATGGACAGGGGAAGGCCCCACCGGCTGAAAACGTGATTTAGCAGCAGGACCGCTGTGGTGACAGCAGTGTCATTTGGTGCCGGCAAACATTCGACCCGTTTTGTGAAGCCGCATGTTATTGTTAGAAGATATTTGTTACCTCTTAACGATTTGGGAACTGGACCGATCCAGTCAATCTGCAAATGTGACCACGGAAATGTAACCCCACTTCGCTGAAGCAGGGCTCGGTCTAACGGTCGTGTGGGTTGTAACTGGCAACAGGTTAAGCAGCCCTGTGCATACTCCTGGGTGTCCTGGGTCATTGAAGGCCGGTGCGCCACCGGTGCGTTTTCAGATTAGCTTTGTAGCCTCTGTGTCCTCCTACTGGTGGGTTATGAACGTGTGTCAATGTGATCCCAAGTTCGTTTGAATCTTGAATGGGCTGAAACTCATGAAGCAGCTCTTTAAGTGCTGTTCTCTCCGTTTCAGTGGTCAGTGCATCAGCTTTTTCCAGCTGCTGCATAATTTCTGCTTCGAAACCAGGATAGGGCTCAGTGGGTGAGTCCCGGTTCTCTGGTTGATTTGGTGCTGGTTCTGTTGGGTTGGTTGCTATCGCATACACCAACAGGTTTCCTTCAGCTTCAAGCGTTGCACCACAAAGGGATCCAGCAGGCAAAGCTTCATGTCGCCTGATTTGGATCATGTTGGAAGGAAAAGTAAACACGGTGTCTGGAGAGTCCTGTCTGCCGGTCAAGGATAAGGGCAGGTCTCCAATGACGGGAATGCTCAGCTCAAAGTCGTGGAAGGAGCTTTCGATGAGCACCCCAAGAGGTTTCTTCGCCACAATTTGGATCGGCATGTGGGTTGGATTCTCCACCAGAAGGTAAGCTGAGCGGTTGTTCAGCTCAAGCAGGGGTGTGCCCCGGATTACCAGGTTGGATTCCTGGAAGTAAGAAAGTGGTTGAAAGAAAACCTGTGTGCTCTGTATTTGTTGTCCTTTCATGATGACTAATCTGATAGGTACACCTGCAGTCTGTGGTGGTATTAGCACGTTTGTTTCGCTAGCCACCTGGCAAGCCTGTGGGATGGTTTGCCCTGATCGCATGACTTCAGGGGTGCCCAGGAAGGAACTTGGGGTCACATGAGCCTGAGCCCACAGGACCTGGTTATAAGTGTCCAGCTGTGCACCTAGCCGTACCAGAAAGTCAGCACCAACAAACACTGGAGGAAGTAAATTCTCCACAAGGCTGAAAGGATGAGAGAGCTGTCTTGTGCCAATCTGTGCATAAAGTATGCACACCCCCGTTGCTTTCATAAGCCGACGAGGCCAGTCTGCTGAGAGCAAGTAGTGGCTGTGTTTTGTTTCAGTCAGATGGGGCTGCGTGCCTTCCCGTACTGGCGGAACGCCAAGAAGAAGGCAGAACGCGGCAGGTTCATTGCTTATAAAACTTTTCTGTAGCAATGTTATCTGTCAACCGTCGTTAGGGGCGGCGGCCATTTTGGGCGGTGTTGCTTGATGGGAGTTTGTGGCCATTTTGACCACATTGCATCATGGGAAATGCAGTTCCGAACTGGCGTTACAACAGAGAGGTTCCCCCGGCATCCCACGAACGGCCGCCGATGCCTGTTAGGTGGTCAGAACTGGAGCCCCCTTCCTACCGTGGTTACCGTATGCAGGATTCATCAGAGGAGGACTCAGATGGACCGGCCCCGATCCCTGAACAGGGATTGCGGATGCGTCAGCTTGAGTCCCTGGCTCGAGACATAGAGCGTTTTGATCCCAGCAATACTGAATCCACCATTGATGACTATCTCAGACAGGTAGAGCGCTGTCTGCTAGACTTATACAATCCCTCTGCTCGGGAAAAGTTGAGACTTATCTGGAAAACCACATCCAGAAGTGTCCATGTTTTCATAGAAAGCCTTCCCCCAGCTACGCGTGACCGTTATTCAGCCCTTTGTCAGGCCTTAAGGGAAGAATATTCTGTGTTCACAGATCCAGCCTCTGCGACTCTTGGAGCTTTTGCTATTCAGCAAAAGAGAACTGAAGCACCGAAGGAGTATTACCGTCGCTTGAGAGCTGCTTATTTTCAGGGACAAAATGCTCCCGGCTTGGAGGAAGACCACAGTTTTAAATCTTTGTTCCTCCATAACCTTCATGAAAGCGTGCGATATGAGGTTACCATGCATTGTAGAACCAAGAGACTTACCATGCAGGAAATCAGAAAATACGCGCAGGTTGCATGGGAAACGCGTGTCCGGCCCAACAAAGGAGCCGACAGTGGTAACAGGGTTCTACAGATTCAGGCGGAACCAGAAAAGAGGTTAGGTCTGGAGGGACAGGAGATGCCTCCCTCCAAACCTAAAACTAGATTTGGGTTCAAGAATCAACATGGTTTCGAGCCGCAGGAGAAGAAAGCTTCTCAGGATAGGAGAGGTCAGCATGACAGCAGGGAAGGTGAGAGGTTTCAAAAATGGCACAGGCCGGATCAAGCCCGATACAGTAAGCAAACTGATAGGTCGGAAAAGCAGAAAGGCACACATGACAATAAAGGCTGGAACCTGCGCATGAAAGAGTCAATGAGAAAGGAGATGGAGGAGACTTTTCGCAGGTTGCTAGCTGAAACTGCGTCGGATCACACCGCCGCCGTCGCAGCCACCGTCCAATCCGGCCAACCCTCCGGGGAAGCCAGGCCCAAAACCCCCGTCAGCATGACTAAACGTGGACCAGGCTCCCGCCCTTAACAGAGTTTATCTGATTAAGTGGGGGACCAACCGAAAAATCACCAACAATCTTTTAAAGGGGAAGTCCGGTCAACAAGGAAAAATCAGGGTATCATTAGCTATAACTAAAACTAATACATTTGTGGTTATTTAATGAACTTATCTTTAATCAATAAGAAAATAAAAACATAAATTGTCGTCTGAATCACTGTGTATGGGGGCTGACATGACTGCCCAAATATGGGCAGTAAGGGGCGTTTGACATCACATCCTGCGACGTGGAAGAGCGGAAGCGGCGACAGTATTTCTCTCCGCTTTCCATGCAAAGTCAATAGGAGCCGTTCTACACAGCTGCGATCATCAATAATTATTTCGGATTTCCAGAGGACTTCACCGCTGACATTCCCAAGAGCTATTGCTGAAGCAACAATGCCCACGTGCATGGCCATCGGATGTTCCAACACAACTGGTAAAAGAGGAAAAAACATTGCTTATTTCAACACAGTCACTTCAGCGATCTCTCCTCCGCTGTGTGTCTGTGTGTGTGTGCGCGTGCTCTGCTGCAAACTGAAACTGAAACCCCGTCTGTTAGATGCAAAGCCGTGTTGCGCGGAGCGCGCACACACACACACACACTAGGGATGTGCCGATACCAGATTTCTTCAAACCAAGTACGATTACAAGTACTTCAACTTCAGTACTTGCCGATACCGAGTACCGATACCGAGTATTAATAAATGCCATTAACTCCTCAGAATTAATTTGAAAATTTTTTATTTTCATTTGGCTCAAACAGAAATATACTTGGTTTATTTTAATTGTATAGATCTGTCCTCTTATTATATTGTAGGACATAGAACACCACTTTTAGTCTAACCAACACTGTTAGTTTAACATAGATTTTAACATTAACTGAATAGTTTAATAGCCTTGTCACAGTTTTTAACCTATATGCAAATTGAACATATAACTGAAAACAAACTGTGAATGAGCAACTGATAAATTACATAATGCTTGTTGTAAAGCTTGTCTTTTAGGTCGGAACCTATTTTAAGAAAGTGAGGGGCAAGTTTTTCTTGAGGAAAAGCAACATCTCTGCATTTGCTGCACTTAATCTGTTTCGGTCTTCATTTATGATGTATGAAACTGAGCTAAAAAGTCTCTCACTTTCCACACTGGTACATGGAGCTGAGAGGTACCTCTTGGATATTTTAGCCAAAGCAGGAAACCGCATTTTATTAACACCCCAGAACTGCAGTGGGTTTTCTTCTCGAGCAATTGTAGTCTCTCCAAGGTAGGTCTCTAACTGAATGGCAGCACCCACTGGGGTGGCATGGCTTTGTGAAGATGACTTTTGTTCTTCGGTTATCTCCTCAAACACTCTGTCCAGACTGCTGCTAGCTTGTGTCATACGAAGCCTTTTGGCAGGTGGCTCTTCAAGATTCTCCTTTGGCTCTCCTGTATTCACACTCTGCAACTCCACCTTCAGCATTTGTTTGGCCTGCATGGCAATGTTGACGTTTGAGAAAAAACGATCTTTGTACCTACAACAGAAAAAAAAAATACATTTGCTTTTTATGGATAGGCTAGTCTTTAAATTGTAGGTGAAAATTAGTAAATCATATCATGTAACTAAAGGTAAGCTTACCGTGTAGTATGTTAAATGCCATAAGTGTAATTGCATTATTCTAAATAAATGTTTAATTACATTTTGCAAAACGTTTTAGCTTAATTGGTTCAGTTTTGATCATTTTCTAATATGCGAAACAGAAATGGGGAGACTTTTACCTTGGATCCAGTAGAGTTGCAATGCAGTAGAGGGGGATCTTCTCCGTGTCAGTGAAGCGCCTCTTCACAGCTGCAGCTAAGGTCGACTTCATTGTTTTGATACCCTGATCTTCTTCAGTTTCTCTGTTCAGGATTCTCAGAAGCACAGTCACAGCAGGGATCACATCTGATGCCAATGCATCAGAGCGGCTTACTTTTCTTGTAAACTCTTCAAACGGAGCCAGAACAGCAACAGTTTTTTCCAAAAGTGCCCACTGGTGAGCGGCGAGATTCTCTGGAAGCTCGTGTTCAGAACCATATATTCCAAGAGCGCGCTTCTGCTCAATGAGAGACTGTAACATGTAAAATGTGCTGTTCCAGCGGGTCTGTACATCCTGTTGCAATCTTTTTGTTGGTTGGTTGAGCTGCAGCTGAATATCTTCCAGCCGGGAGTAAGCTAACGTGGAGTGTTTAAAATGTCTTACGATTTTCCGACCAATAGCGACAGCATCAGTCACACTCCTCTGGACCAGAAGCCCCTCGTTAACCACCAGCTGGAGTGTGTGCGCGAAACATGGAAGGCTCTGAAGTCCGGCATCCGTCATGGCTTTTATCATGTTTTTAGCATTATCACGTAGCACAACATGAATCAAAGTTTTGGAAACGCCCCACTTCCGGAGCATCTCATCAAACACATCCGCGATGGCTTGGCTAGTGTGTGATCCCCGAAAATGTTTTGCATGCAAGACAGCCCTCTGCAGGGTAAAATCTTTGTCAACCCATTGCGCAGTTAGGCTAATGAGCGACACCGGGCTAACGCTGCTCGTCCAGATATCAGTTGTCAAGCTAATCGCTGAAACGTCTTGCAAAAGGCTTTGGATGTGTCTCTTCACAAAGTCGTATAGTTTCGGCAGCTCCCGGTCAGTGATGTATTGCCGACTAGGAATTTCGTACCTCGGCTCCAGCACACTCAGAAGACGTCGGAATCCAATATTTTCAACGACGGATAATGGCTGATCATCGAGGGCAATGTATTGGGTAAGGGCTTCTGTTATCTTCATTGCGTGTGGATTGTCTCTGGACATCTTCTCCCGCTTCTTCAGCGTTTGCGGCAAAGTTTGTTGTTGCAGTTTCCCACCGCCATGAGAGAACTCCTTGTGTTCTGCGTCGTGTTGCGTTTTAAGATGTTTTATCAGGTTACTTGTGTTGTAACTGTTAGGGTTTGTTCCTCCCCTTGATAATTTTGATTTACATATTTTGCAAACAGCCTTACTTTTGTCGTCCTCGTTAACTTGAAAATATTTCCAAATAGCGGACATGGCTAACTCCCTTTTTGTGTTTGCTCCCTCCTGCGCTATACTCTGGCTGGCGTGTTCTTGACGTCACACTGCGTTCTTCTTCGCTGCTTTGTCTTCTTCTCTAGTATCTGTTCGCAAACTAATGCTTTCTGTTAAAGAGAAATGTATGCTAGTATTCGGTCCTGTAGTATCGGAACACATTTACGGATACAAGTACGAGTACAAACACGTGGTATCGGGCCAGATGCCGATACCAGTATCGGTATCTGTGCATCCCTAACACACACACACACACACACACACACACGCGTGTATAGATATATACTGTAGGACCCGACTGAGTTTGATCTTGGAAAATAGTGCGCCGTGACAAACAGAGCGTTGAAACTTGCTCAACAGCGGGTCCGCCGAGTGACGTAAAAAAATGGGAGGTGACAGTACTATTCTTGACCAAGATGGATTCCTCCACATAAACATGATTAAATGAGAATTATTATTAATTAAAAAAACTTATAATTTTTTGCACAGTATGTAGTAGTTTTATATTTAAAGTACTTTCAGCAGTTTGAATTCTGATTTTGACCGGACTTCTCCTTTAAAACCCCATCAGCAGGTGATCAGAAAACCCCTTTTCTAAGGTTCCTAGGTGAGCTAAACCATCGTGAAAACGCGCGCCGCTTATACTGCTCGACAGTTATAGGAGGATGTGTAACAGCAAATGCTCTTTTAGACACAGGTTCCGAGATCAGTCTGATGTGCTCAGATTTGTTTGATGAGGTGACAAGAGCTATGGTGTCTCTTGGGAAACCGTTCCAGGTGGAAACCTGTAACGTAGGCATCACTAGCTACACTCAGGATCAGTCATGCATCACCAAACGGGTGTGGTTAGACATCACTCTCCGTGACATGACCCTAGTGCACCCTATCTACATCTGTACTTTGGACACAGAACCTTTTCTTGTGGGTCAGGATCTGTTGAACTTGTTAGCTCCACTCATTGACTGCCATCATGGTCATCTTTGGGCCCAAGTGGGGTGCCCCAAGCCTCTTACTTCTGGGAGTGGACCGTTCGTCCCTATCCACCAGGTGACCTGCTCAGAAGAGCCCAAAGAATGCACAGCTTCTGCCTTCAACAGAGCCGATTTCCAAAATCTCTGACACACCACCGCTTCCCGGCGATAAGAGAACATCTCTCTGCAGCCACACATCTTCCCTTGCTTGCTTAAACACTCTGGAGTTGAGCCCTATAACCCCAGAGTGGCTGAAGGCGTGCACCTGGAGAACACCTTCATGCCAGACGTGCTGCTGGCTCTTTGGTCGGAGAAATCCGACAGTAGCTGTACAGTAGAGACCTGTACAGCTCTTTGTGCCGTGAAAAGTCCCACCTGGCTGAAATAAAACACAGCCATTACTTGCTCTCAGCAGACTGGCCTCGCCGGCTTCTGAAAGCAACGGGGGTGTGCATACTTGATGCACAAGACAGCATTGTGGAGAATTTACATCCTCCAGTGTTTGTTGGTGCTGATCTTCTGGTACGACTAGGTGCACAGCTGAACACTTGTAACCAGGTCCTGTAGGCTCAAGCTCATGCGACCCCAAGTTCCTTCCTGGGCACCCTTGAAGTCATGCGATCAGGGCAGACCATCCCACAGGCTTGCCAGGTGGTTAGTGAAACAAACGTGCTAATACCACCACAGACTGCAGGTGTACCTATCAGATTAGTCATCCTGAAGGGCCAACAAATACAGAGCACGCAGGTATTCTTTCAACCGCTTTCACAATTTCACGTCTGTAATTCAGATCTCTCTGTTGCAGGCAGGGTCCGAAATTAACACTCGCCAGTCGCCAAATGCGAGTAAATTTCCCGTTTGGCGAGTAAATTTCAGAGGGCTAGCTGCCACATGGCGAGTAAATGTTTGTACCAAATAAATTAAAAATAACATAAACCCATCTGGGCTGCGGATGATCCGTTCACAGCTCTGTCCATCCAGAGCTCAGTCTAAACTCCGCCTTCTGCGGAGCAGGAGGCATGGGGGGAGAGTGGCTCCCAGATAAAGCCATCATTCAGAACCAGTCATGGCTGCACGCTGGATTAGAAAAAAGTTCTGCTAACCATATACAGTCTAAAACGCCAATTAGTCTGTTTATAAGTTTCGTTCTTATTTATTCTGCATTTTTTTAACTACGTGCGCTGTGTTTCTGTGCTTCACCGCTCCTATTGCCCCCCCCGCCCTCCCGGAGCCAGGTGCTTCTATCAGCAGCCAGCCTTCAAAACGTGAATCACTACGTTTAATGTCCTTCGACTCTTACCAAAATGTCCCAATTGAAATCAATAGGAGAGTCAGTAGCTGTGTTTCATGCTCTTTTGTTTTTAACGACACAGAACCAGCGGTGCCTCGGTGGGCCGCTGCCTTCCGCTTGAATTCAGGTGCGCAAAATTACGTTACATGTAAATTAGGTGCGCACGTTTAAGGGTCATTTTAAGGAACTTGTAACATCAGGGGCTTTAGCTCAGACCCATTTTTCCTTCTCTCCCCTCTAAAGGAGCCCTTTACAGTCTTCATTTATGCATTTTCCCCACTGTTCATCCAGCAGCTGCATCATGCATAAAGACGCAGCGTGAACCTCTGCGTGCTTTAAGTGTTGCAGCTGAGGGAAAAATGTTGGACCGTATAGGCTTGATGAAACTCCGCCTCATTCACAAATGAGACCAACATGGATAGAATAATGATAATCTGTAGTGTTTTTTATTGCCTGGATGTGAATCTGATAATTCATATTGTGCCTTTTATAATAAACTTAATATTTTCCTATCAAAGGTAGGAAACAAAGATTTCTCTTCCAGGGTCCAGTCAGCCATGCCCCCCAAAAATTAACATAATCTCACTCTTAATTTTTGGTAAAAATTGAGAGGTCTGGTGAGGATTAATATTTTGGCTGGTAAAAAATATGCCTGGCCGGTTAATTTTTACATCTACCGGCCAACTTGGCCGGTGAATCAGGAAGTTAATTTCGGACACTGGTTGCAGGATGGAGATCACCTGGATGATTATTATTCTTGTCGGATCATCAGTGAGCCAATCGACTAACGTGGTGGAAATGGGACCCCCGACTGGTACTGCCCTTCAGGACACGCCCGGGCTCCTTATTACCCACTATAGACTTCACACTCAAAGAGTTTTTGTGCAACTAGATCCATGGGATGTGTACAGAAAACACGTACAACTCCCTCCACAGCTCAGTGAAGGAAGACCGTGTGGAACTCAGGTCCACGACGCTGTAGAACACACCAAAAGGGTTACCATCCATATTCCAGAAGACCTTGGTGGCAGTGAACAGGCCAGCTGACAGCTTTGCTAGGGCCCGGGACAACGCAGTCTTTTTGCCCTACCCCCCCCCCCCCCCTACACCTGCCGCCACCACACACACACACACACACACACACACACACACACACACACACACACAAAAAGTCAACTTAACTGTATACTTCATGCCCTGGAAATCTCGGTATTTTATATTGGATATTTTCAACCCATCTATTGAATTTAGTACACGTTGATTTTTTTCTTCATCCGAGAACAGCAAGCATTGCAGTCAAAATATGGCCTTTTTTTACCTGCTGTATATTAGCCAGTCCCTAACAATTTTTTTCTCTTCCATTGCAGGAAGTAGAATATGTTAGATACTTTGGGAATTCTCTGCCCTCTGAATCTCTGAGAAAGGCTTCTTTTTTGCCATTAAACGCACAACATTCACAGATACTTTTGACATTTAAGCTTGATGTATCATGCAACTGTTGACCTTTCGGGTTTTGTGATTTTTATTCTATTATTACAATTATATAATAATAATAATAATAATAATAATTTTATCTTTGTTTTTTTTCTTCCTAATCCACCTCATATATCTTTCAATCCTTATGTAATTTTGTCTGTGTTGTGTGCACCTGCCTATTGCTTTAATCCTATAAATTTCCCCGTCGTGAGATAAATAAAGGATTAGCTAAATAACACGTTTTAATAGGATATATGTACTGGGTTCTTAAAAAGTCTTAATTACATTTCCTGTGTGGGCTCCAGTAGCATATGATAGATAATATCTACTTTGAAAGTTAACATGAAGTGCTGTTGAAGATGAACACTCTGATCTACGTGGATGTATAGACCAGTTCATTGTTATTGTTTTGATGCGGGTTTTTCGCGCATGCGCGCCGGACTGGTTGGCAAAAAGCGAACACAATGGCGGACGCAAACTGAGAAACTGACGAGTTCTCCGGGTATTTTTCTTCTTTAGATAACGTATCACAAGCTCGTTTTAAGACTAAGTTGATGGTTGATGGTATCAGACTGCCAGATCCACACAGCAAAAGCCTGAAGGGACGGAGCGAGTCTGTGAAATGCTGGCCAAGGGTTCCGTACCCCGACATATACAGCTGCCTTATAAACACGCAGGCCAGTACAGACGAGAGAGCATGGAAGCCATGAAACCACTGGACGGCTACAATTATTTTATATCGGGTCAGAAAATGGATGGATGGATGTTCAGACATGTTTGTGTAACATAAAGCGGAGTCGGACACAGACCGCGCCTCAGCAGAGAGGAAGACCCGCCACCGGTAGGTTAAAAAAAAAATTGTTCACTACGGATTATTTTGGTGTTTTTGTCTTATTAAAATGGGTGGGGGGGGGGGGGGGGGTCGGCGACGTTGCAGCGTAAACACAGACGTACTAGCGCGCGTGAACAGGGGTGTAATGCAGCCGCTGTCTGGTGCACATTATTGTACACTGATTGCACGAAGAAAACTAAAATGATGCGGCCTGCTGCTGCTGCAGGGCATCGACTCCGCTTCTCCCGGCCCCGTCTAGCGATCGCCATCTCCCCTCCGCCGCTATTTAAGTAGAACAATGACTAGTGCAGAATTAAGTTGTATTTACCGGAGATGAAGTGTAGACTGCAAATTCTGTCGTAGTATGATGGCTCCCCCAGTCCATTGGGAGTGTCTGCCTGCGCTCTTTTCATTGAAAATATCCATTTCTTTCTTCTTTCTTCGTACTTCGGTAAACGACAGAAACGTACATCCAACGATTTGGAATGCCTCTCTGTGCAACCGGGAACACAACAAGTCGTAGACATTGTTTAGATTCCAAAAATTAACTAACTAAAAATACACTCTAAATCACCCGTTTTGTCACAGTAGTAGACGAGAACAGTGCTGTTTTTGCCAACCACCGTGACCCGGATGTAGCGCTGACGTCACGCGTGAACTGGTCTATTCTGGAGGACTTAAAGGCCTCAGTCAGTGACGTCAGTCTGTGGGTCTGTCGGGGCAATCAGAGAAGTTTCGTCTCCTTTTCTGTTTCTCGACTTTTTCTTGCTCATGGTTTTTCACGTGCTTAGATAAATTAGTTGTGTTTCCACTGAATTTAACCGGCTTTTTACAAAACATACAGCTTGATTTCATTTACGGTATTAAAATAAAGCCAAACGCCGCTTATTTCCCTCTTCATGCTTTTCAGCTGCTGCGGTCTCTCTCCCAGTCTGAACAGGAGCCGCGCGGTTGTTTGTGTGTTGATTGAAGAGAAGCTGAATGCGTGCTGATTGGCTGGCGCCGCTGAGCCATGTACGAGAGGGGAGGGGGAGCAGCAGAGAGCCGTGACACAGAGACTGCTGCTGCAGTTAGCGTGCACGCTGGCTGACACTGACCATTTTAATGACCATTTTTACATCTACCGGCCAACTTGGCCGGTGAATCAGGAAGTTAATTTCGGACACTGGTTGCAGGATGGAGATCACCTGGATGATTATTATTCTTGTCGGATCATCAGTGAGCCAATCGACTAACGTGGTGGAAATGGGACCCCCGACTGGTACTGCCCTTCAGGACACGCCCGGGCTCCTTATTACCCACTATAGACTTCACACTCAAAGAGTTTTTGTGCAACTAGATCCATGGGATGTGTACAGAAAACACGTACAACTCCCTCCACAGCTCAGTGAAGGAAGACCGTGTGGAACTCAGGTCCACGACGCTGTAGAACACACCAAAAGGGTTACCATCCATATTCCAGAAGACCTTGGTGGCAGTGAACAGGCCAGCTGACAGCTTTGCTAGGGCCCGGGACAACGCAGTCTTTTTGCCCTACCCCCCCCCCCCCCCCCCCCCCCCCCCCTACAACTGTCGCCACCACACACACACACACACACACACACACACACACACACACACACACACACACACACACACACACACACAAAAAGTCAACTTAACTGTATACTTCATGCCCTGGAAATCTCGGTATTTTATATTGGATATTTTCAACCCATCTATTGAATTTAGTACACGTTGATTTTTTTCTTCATCCGAGAACAGCAAGCATTGCAGTCAAAATATGGCCTTTTTTTACCTGCTGTATATTAGCCAGTCCCTAACAATTTTTTTCTCTTCCATTGCAGGAAGTAGAATATGTTAGATACTTTGGGAATTCTCTGCCCTCTGAATCTCTGAGAAAGGCTTCTTTTTTGCCATTAAACGCACAACATTCACAGATACTTTTGACATTTAAGCTTGATGTATCATGCAACTGTTGACCTTTCGGGTTTTGTGATTTTTATTCTATTATTACAATTATATAATAATAATAATAATAATAATAATTTTATCTTTGTTTTTTTTCTTCCTAATCCACCTCATATATCTTTCAATCCTTATGTAATTTTGTCTGTGTTGTGTGCACCTGCCTATTGCTTTAATCCTATAAATTTCCCCGTCGTGAGATAAATAAAGGATTAGCTAAATAACACGTTTTAATAGGATATATGTACTGGGTTCTTAAAAAGTCTTAATTACATTTCCTGTGTGGGCTCCAGTAGCATATGATAGATAATATCTACTTTGAAAGTTAACATGAAGTGCTGTTGAAGATGAACACTCTGATCTACGTGGATGTATAGACCAGTTCATTGTTATTGTTTTGATGCGGGTTTTTCGCGCATGCGCGCCGGACTGGTTGGCAAAAAGCGAACACAATGGCGGACGCAAACTGAGAAACTGACGAGTTCTCCGGGTATTTTTCTTCTTTAGATAACGTATCACAAGCTCGTTTTAAGACTAAGTTGATGGTTGATGGTATCAGACTGCCAGATCCACACAGCAAAAGCCTGAAGGGACGGAGCGAGTCTGTGAAATGCTGGCCAAGGGTTCCGTACCCCGACATATACAGCTGCCTTATAAACACGCAGGCCAGTACAGACGAGAGAGCATGGAAGCCATGAAACCACTGGACGGCTACAATTATTTTATATCGGGTCAGAAAATGGATGGATGGATGTTCAGACATGTTTGTGTAACATAAAGCGGAGTCGGACACAGACCGCGCCTCAGCAGAGAGGAAGACCCGCCACCGGTAGGTTAAAAAAAAAAATTGTTCACTACGGATTATTTTGGTGTTTTTGTCTTATTAAAATGGGTGGGGGGGGGGGGGGGGGGGTCGGCGACGTTGCAGCGTAAACACAGACGTACTAGCGCGCGTGAACAGGGGTGTAATGCAGCCGCTGTCTGGTGCACATTATTGTACACTGATTGCACGAAGAAAACTAAAATGATGCGGCCTGCTGCTGCTGCAGGGCATCGACTCCGCTTCTCCCGGCCCCGTCTAGCGATCGCCATCTCCCCTCCGCCGCTATTTAAGTAGAACAATGACTAGTGCAGAATTAAGTTGTATTTACCGGAGATGAAGTGTAGACTGCAAATTCTGTCGTAGTATGATGGCTCCCCCAGTCCATTGGGAGTGTCTGCCTGCGCTCTTTTCATTGAAAATATCCATTTCTTTCTTCTTTCTTCGTACTTCGGTAAACGACAGAAACGTACATCCAACGATTTGGAATGCCTCTCTGTGCAACCGGGAACATAACAAGTCGTAGACATTGTTTAGATTCCAAAAATTAACTAACTAAAAATACACTCTAAATCACCCGTTTTGTCACAGTAGTAGACGAGAACAGTGCTGTTTTTGCCAACCACCGTGACCCGGATGTAGCGCTGACGTCACGCGTGAACTGGTCTATTCTGGAGGACTTAAAGGCCTCAGTCAGTGACGTCAGTCTGTGGGTCTGTCGGGGCAATCAGAGAAGTTTCGTCTCCTTTTCTGTTTCTCGACGTTTTCTTGCTCATGGTTTTTCACGTGCTTAGATAAATTAGTTGTGTTTCCACTGAATTTAACCGGCTTTTTACAAAACATACAGCTTGATTTCATTTACGGTATTAAAATAAAGCCAAACGCCGCTTATTTCCCTCTTCATGCTTTTCAGCTGCTGCGGTCTCTCTCCCAGTCTGAACAGGAGCCGCGCGGTTGTTTGTGTGTTGAGTGAAGAGAAGCTGAATGCGTGCTGATTGGCTGGCGCCGCTGAGCCATGTACGAGAGGGGAGGGGGAGCAGCAGAGAGCCGTGACACAGAGACTGCTGCTGCAGTTAGCGTGCACGCTGGCTGACACTGACCATTTTAATGATCAGAGTGTCAGTTTTGGGCCCCCCCTCTGTCCTGGGCCAGGGACAACTGACCCGTTTGTCCCCCCCTGTCGGCGGGCGTGGCAGTGGACGCCCTAAAAGATTTTTAGGAGGACTGATAGCTTCCGTAACAGCGATCGGATCGCTTTTCTCAGTTGGTCTCTCAGCAGCAAATTCTGTCAGCCTGAAGACCGTCCAGAGACACGTACAAGAACTAGATGAAGAAATGCCAGAAATCCAACAGAGACTCCTCCTACAACAGACACTGTTAAATATCCAAACTAAAACACTTTTTTTAATTTTTTTTATTTATTTATTTATTTGAATTAGGACAATGCACATTCATCAACATGTCAGCATAAAGCATCAATGTAAATATGCCAGAATTAGCACAACAGCTAATTTGCATCCGCAAATTCAGGGTACAATGGTTACTGTAAATCTACACTCTGCACTCCTCAATAACACCATGCATGCTTTGGAAACGCTCACAAAAGTGGTAAAGAATGACATGATGTATACTCGGGTTGTTAGAGACTTAATGCAGGACCTCACTCGACAGGTTAGTTCATCCGTAAATAGCCTTGCTGAAGGACGGATTCTGATAACCTGGTACCAGTAGATTGGGTCGAAAAGATTCTCAAATCTGCCTCTAGTAAAACCCTGCAACCACCACAAACACACCTGGCTTACAGCTTAGGTAGTGCAATTCCAATATTTGTGAATCCTGACAACTTAGAGATAGGATTTATGCTAAACCTTCCCATAATTGAAAGAGCTAATGTGTATAGGCTTAAATCAGTATTGAATGTCTGTTTTTGGCAAGGTGAGACCCACGTACACCTACAAACCCCCTCAATGTTAGCCTATCACGATGCTGACCCCAAACTTTATTTAGTCCCTAATTTAGATTTGTGTACCAAAACCGAGGACATTCATTGGGTATTTCCAAGCAATCCATTTATCAGAGACGTTACCAATTACCTGTGTGGTCTAAGGAATGAGTCCCCTGAACAAAACTGTCAGGCTAGAATGACCCTTAAAGATGCAGGTGTGGAAACCAAAATTGAATGGGCAGGTGACCGCTGGCTTGTTAGCACTCCAGAGGCAGAAGCCCTGTTATCGTACGAGCAGCATGACACAGTTGCCAGACTAAAACTGCCCAACCAAACCATTTTCTGTTCCCCACCTCAAGGTGCTGTAGTTCACATTGGAAACATGGTTCTGCATCACCTTGACGTTGACAAATATGACTGAGATTGAAATAATAGATGTCTTTAAGGGATAAAATTTCAGCATTGATGTCGGCATTGAAAGACAACTTTTACTTGCAGGCACCCAGCTGATTAAATTCAGTCTCACTCCATCAGAGTTGAACTCAGTCCCTCTGCTTCTCTTCCCCAGAGCTACAGAGTCGACCGACACTCCCATTATGACCATTATTGTGGTTCTCCTTGTTAATGGATGGGCCATCACCACCACGATGGCGTATGCAGCATACAAGCAGATCAAACAGTTGCAAACCAGGATTGACACCCTCACCTTTGTCGCCCCCAGGTTCGTAGCACCAGCTCCTCGAAGGCCACAAGGTGATTAGACTACGAACCGCTGTCTCTTTCCTTTCCCCTTCCTCCTCTCTCCTTTCCTTGGTTCAAAGTTACAAACCTGATGACCAATGAATGTATCGACAATGGTGATTGTGAAGTTTGCATTTCATTTTTTTTTCTTTTATTGTTTGCCTTACTAGCCAATAGAAATGATTAGCTATAGCTTAGTTCTGCCCAGGCTAGGTCACTGACCCAGGCACAATAAATGCTTTGTTTTCCTTCCTCATGGATGATGAACTGAACTGCATGAATCCCAAAGGACTACTAGAAGGACTATTAGTATTATTGTTCCATTCATGCACAACGGATTTTCGTCACACCAAAATGGATTTGGTTGTAGCTTTAAAGACTGTGACCAGCATCCCACTCTTCAAAGCTAAAGAGGGGTATGTTATGCAATGTTCATGACGTGACAGACTGCATTTCCCATGATGCAAGGTGGTCAAAATGGCCACTGACTCCCATCATGCAACACGGTCAAAATGGCCACCGACCATAACAACGAGATAATGTTGCTATGATAAAAGTCAACATGGCCGCGCGTTGCATTCATCCTTCTTCACTGGCCCGACGCCAACTGGGAAGACACCCACAGCTGTTCACTCCGTTGCGATTTTCCCCACTTGCCACATGCTCGATTTCTCGCTGGACCGAGAATTTTCGAAGCAACCCATCCCTGTTTGGTGCAGGAGGTCGACTTTAAAAAGTACTTTGAATCCACTTCGATCAAAGATTGAGAGCCGCTTGTCTCCCGGTGATCGTCGGACCACGCTTTCGTTTTGGCCAAACAAAGCACCCGAAGAGCCCAGAGACTTCGGGGATCCCCCTCTCCTTGCTGTTTGACGGACCTGCGTTCGCCGAAGCGTTCCAGAACGCCCGCGGATTTGGAGCTGGGACTTCCCCGTGAGACAACACAAGTAAACAGGACTTTCCCCTTTTATTTCTCTTCTCACCCATAAGGTGATATATTTTGTGCCTGGGCAGAACCTATCAGGATTTAGGGTGCAGGTCTGGTGTCTCTCTCTCTCTCTCCTCTGCAGGGTGTGACGGGCAGGTGTTTTGCATCTCGGCTTATTAGGTGCCTACTTAAGGAGCTGAGACCAGGAGGAGGTCAGTTCTTTCTTGCTACAAGCGTGGCACATGACCGACCTACTTCTATCTCATGATTTTTCCGAGTCAGCTCTAATCCCAAGTTTTGTCTCTTCCTTCCTAGTTCCTACCATTCAAGCCAAACGAACCTCCAAGTCTGGACCCTCCTCGACATTCGGATCTCTCCGATCACCAGCCTGCCTCTGCTCTCCTCCTGGAGCTCGCCTACCTGTCCACCCTCCAACACTCCAACCAGAGAGAGAGTCTCAGCACGGACCTGGACCCAGGACACCACCCCCCCAAAGCCTAAGACTAACCTCAAACCCTGTCAGTACAGCAATCTCCACCTTTCCATCTTCTTCAACCAACTATTTACCACTACCCAAATCTTTCCCAGCAGAAACCCTGGGCGATCCTGCCCCGCACCATTTCCAGAACTCTATTCAATAAACCTTTTTCCTTAACCAAACTCACTGTCTCCGTGGTTGCCCATATTCAGAGTCGTTCTTCTCCAAATATGACACCATTTGAGTTTGAATGACCTATTATTAAAATTATAACAACAAATTACAATTACTAATAATAACCATATTGAAACAGTTTTCTGGCATAACACCTCACTCTTTATATAACTGACTAAATCCAAATAAAAAAAAAATTCTTACCACTGTGAGTCAACTTTGTGATATAATGGACAAATTTTGTATCTGTCAGGGAGATTGTTACTTCTTTCAGGGTCTATTGTTGGGTGAAAAATGTGCTCATTACATCAAACAATGGGCACGGCGGTGCAGGAACAAATAAGGAAGTTTTTCCTGAAAAACCTGCAGCTGAAACAGCAGGAGCTTATGTTTGCCCTGCAGTGATAAAGCATGTCATTCAACAGGGCTGGACAATCACCAGTAATGACATGATGTCTAAGTTGTTCTATCATTAATGCCTTTTGATGACACAGTTATACATTAGGCACACTTTAATGAGAGGAAACAATGGTAAGATGAAAACAGCCATTCAGGTTCAAAGGATCAAATTGTGATAAATTTCACATTGGCTTGGGTATCATTCCAGATGTGTCTTAGAAATTAAAATTAAAATGCTGCTTGTCAAGACTTGATGCAATATAATGGGTTTCCTTAGATAGGAAACTTTTTGACCAGTCTATATGATTTGATTGAATTTCACTTAGTGCCCTAAGATAACATGTGTTGTGATTTGGCGCTATATAACTAAAATTGAATTTAATTGAATTGAAATTGATTTAAGTTGAAAACATGTTACCCAATGGCTTATGTAAAAAACTGGAATTAATCACAACACTTGTAACCAATTGGAGGAGACATTTATTGGAGGACGATGAATGAGGCAGTGTGGAAAACGTTTTCATAGGCATGGAGGGCAAGGTGTAGCCAAAGATTGCAGGAACTTCTCACCGCTGCCTATGCAAACAGACTGAACTTGGTTTGGTTTGGAGTTCTAGACCTGTTCCTCGTGGAAACAAAACCAGACGGAAAGGGCAGACTATTTGTTATAGGTGAGCTGTCATGTGTTTAATACAGGTTTTAGGAACTGGGAAATAAGCAGAACAACTCAAGCCAAACAACCTTCCCTTGTTCTCAGTCCTCCTGCCTACTCAAAATGATGATATTACAATAACATAGAGAAACTTTTCCTTAAAACTCTCCTGAACATATAGAAAGCACTACTTGTGTAACAATTGTATAATACAAGGTTTGCACCGATGCACAGTGTTTGGAGTCTCACAATCCATCAAACCCTTCGATGGGGCTTTAAACTCTGATGTCTGTTTCCATTCCTTTGCAATACAATGTTTGCTCTTAGAACAAACAGTTCGGTAAACCAAAGTTGGATACTATTTCGGGACCTGGACATATTGAGGCTCTGAGTAATGCACACTTGAAACAGATGTTGATCAAATACACGAGCAGGCCACATGAACATGTTTGCTGTGACAGGCCTTTGTCAGATGACAAATAGTAGGGAGATGAAGTGGTATTGCGTAACCACTAAAGAATGACTCTTACTCTGATGCTGTGCAGAATAATGTGAAGGATTGAGCTTTGGTTTTTCAGCAAATTCTTGATAGAACTGAAAGGGTGCCCAAAAGACAAAAATAAGAGGGCAATTTGAGATTGAAGAAACTAGTTCCTCCAAAACCAACTGTTTCGTTTTAAAGCTTAGTGCAGCATCACAAAATAATTGAGATTTGGCTTGATAGTGTACATAACTTTATAATAATTGACGGTGTGATTGAAATAACTACCTACTAATTATTTAACAACAATCCTCAATGAAAACATACTTCCACTGTTTCACATTGTTGTGTCTGTGGGCAAGACACTTTCAATTCAATTCAATTCAATTTTATTTATATAGTGCCAATTCATGAAACATGTCATCTCAAGGCACTTTACAAAATCAAAATCAATCAGATTATACAGATTGGTCAAAACAATTCCCTATATAAGGGAACCAGTTGACTGCATCAAAGTCCTGACAAGCAACATTCACTCCTGAAGAAGCGTAGAGCCACAGGGAGAGTCGTCTGTATTGTCCATGGCTTTGCAGCAATCCCTCATACTGAGCAAGCATGAAGTGACAGTGGAAAGAAAAACTCTCCATTAACGGGAAGAAAAAACCTCCAGCAGAACCAAGCTCAGTATGAACGGTCATCTGCCTCGACCGACTGGGGGTTAGAGAAGACAGAGCAGAGATACAACAAGAGAGACAAACAAGCACAGAAGCACACATTGATCCAGTAATCTGTTCTACATTAGATGGTAATAGCGGGTGATCTGTCTTCCCTGGATGATGTCACAGCTAACAGAACGCCAGACCAAATGTACCTACTATGAAGAAGAAAAAGAGAGAGAACAAAAAAAGTTAAAAGCTGAAATGACAACAAGCAATGCAAAATCGAAGAACAGTAGAACTCAGTAGAGTAGACCACCGCCCACATTGCTTGTGGGCGGTGGTCAGAAGGCCCAGTGGCGCCGATGTATGGCAGCTTCACTCCTGTCAGTCTGCCTCAGGGCAGCTGTGACTACAATGTAGCAGGGTGTGAATCGGTGAATGACTAAACATAGTGTAAAGCAATTTGGGGACGTCAGACTTGATAAAGTGCCATACAAGTACAAGCAACTTACCATTTAACCTCATCAACACGTTAATTCTTTTCACCAATTCAATTCAAAAAGTCTAACTAACATCATATAGATTTATTAGACAACGAGTTGGGGGATAGTCTGCTTTAATGACTAGTAGGCTGCTTGGTCCATGTTGAAACATGGGTGTGTCGGGCTCATCTGACAGCTGGTTTTCACTGCAGGGTGTGCCTGCCTGATGGGAGTTATTGGGGGGCCTGTAAACTAGGCAGTCTTGTGCTGTGATGCTTGTGCATCACTGGAGAAACATGTTGGTGAAATCAAAAGGTTACTTTTGACATAAATTTGGTAGGGGTGTGAATAGTTTTGGGCTTAACTGTAAAACCTGTCTGCCAGCAAGACATAGGCTAAAATATTTCAAAAACAGATGAGAAACAAAGTCATGATCACCTTTCTGTCTCGAAAGCCTTACATAGCAATTTTTAAGAAAACCACAGTTTTGAGTTCATTATCCAGAAATAAAAAAACATGGTATAGTGGTGAACCTTTCCAGGAGTGACCAAAATTACTTAAGAATGCATCAACAACTCATTCAGGACATCCCGAAAGAACCTAGAACATCTAAAGGCCTCACATGTGTCAGTTAAGGTCAGTGTTTTTGAGTCAACAAGAAAGAGAACTGAAAGGCTCATCTCACATTTACGGAAAAACATTTTGATGATATCCGAGATTGAACAGAAAATAGTTTTTCTATTAAGATGAAAAAAAATTCCATCACTTTTGGTATAAAAATAACAGAGCAATTCAGAGAAAGAACTGACAGTAGTCAAACACAGTGGTGTGGAATTCAAGACTTCAATATAAAAGATTGTCGCCTGTTTTCGTCTTTGACAGCTTGGGTGGAGTTACCAGGTTTCTTAGTAGGTAGTGAGTTTTTCCACAAAGGACCAGGTTGATTTGGATAGCTTTTCCTCCCTCAATAAATAAAATAATTTAAACCAGTTTTTTGTATTTATTGTGGTTCTCTTTAACTGATTAGTTAAATGATCTGAAAAATTGCCCTGCAATAGACTGGCGACCTGTCCAGGGTGTACCCCGCCTCTCGCCCATTGACAGCTGGAGATAGGCACCAGCACCCCTCGCGACCCCACAAGGGATAAGTGTGTAGGAAAATGGATGGATGGATGGATGGATCTGAAACATTTAAGTGTCTCTAAAACAAGAAAATAAAGGGGGTAAATACTATTTTAAAGCACTGTACATGTTTGACATGGTCATTGTCAATCCAAAGAGAAAAAAAAAACATTCCCACCTGGGTTTAACTGAGCAAGTGGGTAAGTGTTTGCAAATGCCAAAGTACCACAGCGATTAATATGTTACAGCTGAGTTATTTATTTCTCTAAGTGATGCCCTAAATCGTGTTGTGTTCCTTAAACATCTAAATAACATGGGACAACAATGCCAGAACCCATCACACTCAAATTAACTGAGTGTTTCAGTGAGACACCATTATTGCACTGCACAGTCTGGATTTGAACCCAACAAAGAATCTTCAGAATGTGCTGGAAAACACTACAGATTCCTAAGACTCTCCGTTCAGCAATATTAGATTATGGTAAACAAATATATGCAATTTCTGAAGGAAAAAATGACATATATATTGCATAACAATGCAAGGGTTAACTTGTACCATACTGAAAAATAAATTGTGCCAATCAAAATTGTTATCAATGTAACACAAAATGTTTGCACCTGTGCTAAATAAGGATTTTCATTTTAGCTTCCTTTTTGGAGTTGAAACATTGAAAACATCGAAAAGGTCAAAACTTTGCATAAAATTTTGGCAAAATTGAAAAAAAATGCATTGCACACAAGAAAACAGTTTTACCCCCTAGGTTATATAAAAGAAAACATGTAATTTTTAGCCAACATCATACAAGCTGCTTTTATTTGTATGTTGCAGTTCACAGTGCAAATTATTTGTGAATTGTTTGCAAATGAATTAGCCTATTGCTTTAAGCTTTGATTAACTAACAGATTGCATTAAGTTTGAACCATAAAACCCTAGTGAGAAAAGTAACCTTTAAGAACACATCTGTCACATGAACAGATTAAGGTAATTAAAAGCTGTATTTATCTGCACTCCCTGGTACCTGATATAAAGCAGGAATCATTAGAAAGCAGGAGTCAATAATGGGTAACACAGATGGAAGCAGGAGATATCACAGAATGCTATACTTTTTTTCCTCAGGCTTGTGCATATAGTACGCGTCTGGCACATATTCCCATATGAACACATAAACTGTCTGTATGCAGCTGAACCAGACAAAGTGCAAGACAAAGGCAAACAGTCATCTTCTCCACTGAGTGTGATATTTCTGTTTAGTTTAATTTCTGGTGCACACTTCTCCTGGACGAGGTCTGGTCTTGTTCAGCGCTCTCAGAGCCATCTGACACACACACATGCTCATGTGATACACAGCCCAGGGCCTGGTTACCTGACATGCATGTATGACATCATTGGGTTGTAATCAGCTCCAGATGTCTGTTTCCCTTTTCCTCCTCCCATTCTGAGTCTATCTGAGGAATACTCTGTTTTCTTTTTTCCACCCTTGACTTTCTCTCTATGTTCTAATATTTGTAATTAGTTTAAACCCTTGTCATCCAGGGAAGACAAATCACCCGCTATTACCATTTTATGTAGAACAGATTACTGGATCAATATGTGCTTCTGTGCTTTTTGTCTGTCTTGTTGTGTCTCTGCTCTGTCTTCTGTAACCCCCAGTCAGTCGAGGCAGATGACCTCGGTTCTGCTGGAGCCCGGTTCTGCTGGAGGTTTTCCTTCCCGTTAATGGGGAGTTTTTCTTTCCGCTGTCGCTTCATGCTTGCTCAGTATGAGGGATTGCTGCAAAGCCATGGACAATGCAGACGACTCTCCCTGTGGCTCTACGCTTCTCCAGGAGTGAATGCTGCTTGACAGGACTTTGATGCAATCAACTGGTTCCCTTATATAGGGAATTGTTTTGACCAATCTGTATAATCTGACCCAATCTGTATAATCTGAGATGACATGTTTCATGAATTGGCGCTATATAAATAAAATTGAATTGAATTGAATCATCAAATTTGTTCCCCTTTTTACTTTTACTCAGCTTTCCAACATTGCTACTTGTCTCTTGTTTCTGAACCTGGGCCTCAGCATGTGTTCTTCCATTTAAATGGTTAATGATTTTGATTGCCAGTTTGGAAAATCTCATCGGGACATTTGCTGGCCTTTTATGGCCAAAATTGGGTTTTATGGCCATTCACTGGCTCTAGAACCTTTGTGGTGATGGTAACTTGTGGAGTCTAAATTACTGCCGTGCCATATCCAAGGACACCCAATTCCTCTTTGGTAACCTGCATTAATATTATGGCATTCATAATTTCTTTAGCTTTTTAAGTCATCTCTGCAGCTTTCATTGTAATATCTTTCGAAATGAATTTTATAGTCTTAATGAATGTATTTTCTCTGTCCACGGTGGAATGATTATACAACTACAAACATTTTTAAATACAAATACTAGGTGGGCAGTTTTTACTTTATTGTAGATACACATAAAGGATCAACAAATGAATGAATGAAGCCAGTGGAGCCATAATAGCAGTAGGGCCGAGCTCAACTTGTGGCAGCGGGATCTGACACTGGCACTTCCGGTGGCAGCTGTGGCACTTCCTGTTGCACTTTCACTGGCATGCTCCTGCCAAGAAGGTGCCACAGCTCTTCCTGTACTGCTGTTTTTAGGCAAACTGTTTATTATAGACGCCAGTTAGACTATAACTACTACTACTGGCGGCTCATAGTGGCACTTCCGGTGGAGGTAATAGCGGCACTTCTGGTGGCAGCTCCAGCTACTTGTGGCACTTCCTGTGGCAGCTCCAGCAAAGAGTGGCACTTCCTGTGGCAGCTCCAACAAAGAGTGGCACTTCCGGTGGCAGTGGCAGCCAATAGTGGCACTTCTGGTGGCAGCGGCACCTAGTAGTGGCAGTTCCGGTGGCACTTTCACTGGCATACGACTGCCAAGAAGGTGTCACGGCTGTTGCCGCATTCCTGTTGCTGTGCGTGGGCAAACTATTTGTTATAGATGCCTGTTAGTCTATAACTACTTCCAAATAATGATGTTTTATTGATATTATTTCCAATAAAAGCTTGTGGAACATTCGCCAGCCGCCTGCCACAAGGTGTCACAACGCCGCCAGTCCAGCTGCTGTAACTACTATCGCAGATCCTCTGGCATCTTGTGGCAGCTGCATGCCACTGCAGCTGCCACAAGTTGTCACTAAGCCGGCAGGCCGCCTGCCGCACTTCTGTTGCTGTTTATGGGTTATTTAATACCTATGCTATATTTACTTTCAATTAATCGTGCTAAATTCACATCATTTAATAAAAAAACTACTATCTATAATAAAAAAAACAATTTAATAATGTTATAAGGTATGAGTGGTTTGACTTGTGATAAGAAAAACAAATAAAACATATACATATACATAAACATCATATGAAAACACGCTGACACACTTTGTAGGTCCGTGGCCGTTGGGTGCCATCCATCCATCCATCCATCGATTTCCCGACATGCTTATCCCTGCTGGGTTCGCAAGGGGTCCCGGTGCCAATCTCCAGCTGTCAATGGGCAAGAGGCGGGGTACAACTGGACAGGTCGCCAGCCCATCGCAGGGCAGAAATAGCCCAGACTTTTGCCCAATTTACTGTGATATCACCAAGACCTGCTGCGCTAGGATAGCACAGGGGTCGTTGTGCCAAACGACTTATCACTTATCCCCGCCAGAATTTGTATACCCTGCGTCGGAAGTGCATTCAGCTGGAAGAATGAATCCAGCCAACTCCGCCTCATTTCCAACCTATTAGGAGTGGAAATGAAGATATTTCTTAACGAAATATAGCAATGGTTACATTATCGTTCAGTTAGTGGGTTAAAACTGAAAATGTAACACTTGTTAGTACTATTGTCAGGGATTGCTATGTCGGTTAAAACTCCATTGATCACTCAATATAACACGTTCTGGGAAAGTAAACGGCTCTGTGGTCATTTCCAGATGTGTCACCAAAATATCAGCTTTATGTTATTAGATTGCCGCATGTCTGTCTGCTGAAACCAAAAATCCACCTTCCTGAGTCCATCACAGCTGTTTGCTTGTTCATCTTTTTTCTTTTTCGTTTTTGGTAGCTAGACCCGCATGAATCGATAACATAAAGCGGATTTCACATGTGATCAAATGAGCACTGAATAAAGGTCCAGCCAAAATTTTCAGATAAGATTTTAATTAAACCAAGAACCATATAGAGATATTAACCATATTAAGAAAACGAGATATGTCGCTTTTAAAAATAGAACAATATGAGGAGTTTTAAAAAATTGTTTTCATTTTATTAGAATGTGACATTTAAAAATATTTAAACTTCACAACGCTGGAGGTTAAAATTTGTATCGATTTCAAGCACTCTCCTGACACAGGGGATACAAATTCTGGCGGGGATAAGTCGTTTGGCACGACACCTGTGCTATCCTAACGCAGCAGGTCTTGGTGATATCACAGTAAATTGGGCAAAAGTCTGGACTATTTCTGCCCTGCGATGGACTGGCGACCTGTCCAGGTGTACCCCGCCTCTCGCCCATTGACAGCTGGAGATTGGCACCGGCACCCCTCGCGAACCCAGCAGGGACAAGCGTGTCGGAAAATCAATCGATTTATTTTTCCTCACCATCAAGATCTCTGCCAACTGGCACCAGAAAATGGTATTACTGGGCTTTATTCATCTGGAAACAGATGCTTACAACACCTTACGGGCGCAGCCATGATGAACTGGTTGAACTCGCACAGCTGACAATACGCCAATCTGATTGGCTGAGCAGCAAAACTTGAATCACGTGACCTCTTGAACCGGCGCGCAAGAGTTTATATTTTCTATCGGCTATAACTTATTAATGTGCAAGTGAAAACGTGGGAACATTGGTGTTTTAAGATCACTGCTATACTTATCCTTGCAACTGATCCCGGTGCAAGAAAGTTGCGCCCAAACATCCCGTTTGCCAATAATGAGCATTGCTTTCATGAAAACAGCGGCATCCTCCGTGGGATGTTGGAGGCTTTTACAACCGGTCTGGCATCTTGGTAGCATCCTGGCATTCTCTAGCATTATCGTGGCATCTTCGTGGCACCCAATGGCCACGGACCTCCAAAGTGTGCCAGCGTGTTTTCATATGATGTTTTTATATGTTTTATTTGTTTTTCTTATCACGAGTCAAACCACTCATACAGTCACCTTATAACGTATTAAATATCAATATTAAATGATGTGAATTTAGCATATGATTAATTGAAAGTAAATATAGCATAGGTATTAAATAACCGCAAAATCAAAGCATTTGCCCATAAACAGCAACAGAAGTGCGGCAGGTGGCCTGCCGGCTTAATGATACCTTGCAGCTGCCACAAGATGCCAGAGGGTCTGCGATAGTAGTTACAGCAGCTGGACTGGCGGCGTTGTGACACCTTGTGGCAGGTGGCTGGCGAAAGTTCCACAAGCTTTTATTGGAAATAATATCAATAAAACATGATTATTTGGAAGTAGTTATAGACTAACAGGCATCTATAACAAATCGTTTGCCCACGCACAGCAACAGGAATGCGGCAACAGCCGTGACACTTTCTTGGCAGTCGCATGCCAGTGAAAGTGCCACCGGAACTGCCACTACTAGGTGCCGCTACCACAGGAAGTACCACTCTTTGCTGGAGCTGCCACAGGAAGTGCCACTAGTAGCTGGAGCTGCCACCGGAAGTGCCAGTATCAGATGCCACTGCCACAAATTGAGCCTGCTGTCTCTCCATAATAGGCATTGTAATACCTATTTCATGCCAATGAGTGGCACATTAATGCTGCCACAGAAACATGAAGAAGGAAGAAGAGCAGAACGGAAAAAAACTGGAGAGAAAAAAGGCGTTTGTGTGTGGACCGACAACTAGATGGTCTACACCAGCGGTTCCCAAACTTTCTTAGCCGCGCACCCCCTTCCGTGTCCCAACCGGGTTGACTCACCCCCAAAAAAATAAATAAAAAAATTGCAGTTGCAGTTACAACTCATCCATCATAACAAAGGTTATGGAAATAAAATTAGAACATAATTTGAAATAAATTGCAATAAAGTTACACACAACATCCACAACAGAATCCTGAGGGTTTTCAGGTGCATAGGCGGCTCAGCGTGGAGCGAGAGACAGGAAGAGACACTCAGATCGGTCACACCTCCACAGACAACCTGAAACGTCTCTGAAGCAGAGACCCACCAGGTGGATTCACGGACTAAACTTTGATGATCTACCTGTGTGTGTTCTCACTTTATTTATTTCATGTACCAGCTTCTAAATCTGAGTCTGACTCACAATTTACACGGCAAGATACAAACACGAAGGAGTTTAATTTGATGTGTCAGATGACGAGAGAGAGAGAGAGAGAGAGAGAGAGAGAGAGAGAGAGAGAGAGAGAGAGAGAGAGCTTACAACCAGCAGGTAAACACGCCCATGGTAACACACCCGCAGCCCCCACCCGCATGAATATGCGCTAAAACTGCATCTCTAAAATGAACTGCACCTGTCTGAATCGCAATGAAAGGTATTACAGCTCTGTGCGTGAACATAGTCCAAAAATCACAACTACCAGTAATTCCCCCCCAGCAGCAGCGGAGGCTGCAGCGGTGTGGGCGTGTCATGCACATCAGTGGTTGTCGTGGTTCAGCCACAGCACCACGAGCAGCGCTGTTTGTAGGTGCTGCGCCATCGATAGATCAATTTAATCTTATAAATAAAACTTCCGGCCCAAATTAAATTTTTCCTCTGCTGACGTAAACAACGTAAAGTCGGGAGAGAGAAAGAGACATTTTCTGATTCTCGCTCATTTTCTTCTCCTGGATCCGTTGCAATTCTCTCCTCTGTTTCCTCCAATTTGTCTCTCTCTCGCTCTCTCTTGGTTCCTCTCCTCCTTCATCACTAACTTTGACCTTAGATATCTCACCTGCAGTTGTATAAAGTACTGAAATCTCGGAGTCAAGTAAAAGTATAAGTACCTCTCCAAAATATGACTTTGGTAAAAGTCCAAGTCACTGAAATGTTACTTGAGTAAAAGTCTTAAAGTTTCTGAAATGTCTTGTACTTAAGTATGAAAATTACTGTAAAAATAGATGTACTCAAGTAATGTAATAAAAAGTATAAGTAAAAAGTAAATCAAAGCAAATGCAGTTTGAATTACATTTTTTAAATGTTGGTAAACCTTGAAAGTCAATTTCCCTTAAAATAATATAAACAACCAAGTGCAGGAGAAATTTAGACCAAGTTTAGACAGAAAATACTACCTTTTTGTAAGCTTTCAGTTTTCCTTCTTCAAGTAAGGTCAGTGCTATGCGCTTTAAAATTGTACACAACCAAGTGCAGGCAAAGGGGATGTATACTAAGAACATGGTTAAGTGATAAAGTGATAGTTAACCTACAGGAAGTGGTAAACTTGCTAATAGATACACCTGCGGCTGCAGGTATAATTTAGTTCAGAAAATCAGGACTCCCGTCTCTATTAGATGCTCTACCTATACCACAAGGTTAATTAACCTGCTTTACTACTGAACCAGCTTCTTATCCTATTGGTGGTGATCAGGGGCGATTCTAGGATCTGACCTTTAGGGGTGCTAAGCCCCCAGGCTTTCCATTTTTAGTCCAGATGTAAGATTCTTAGAGTTGACACACTTTTGAGCTAAAGCTCGTCAAACAAGCTACAATATAGGCCCATCCAAAAGCAGTGACAAACAGATTGAAATGTTTTCACTTGATAAAACCTTGTGCATTTGTAAAACCTGCATGATGGCAATAGTTAGTTTAGCTATATTGATAAAAGTGAGGAATAATTTCCCTAAAGACACAAAAGTAGGGTTAGGGCACTGATGCACAAGGGTTGCTATTACTACATTTAATAGTAATTGTCTCTTTTGCTTACAAGAGAGACAAATCTAGCAGTTTATATATATATATATATATATATATATATATATATATATATATATATATATATATATATATATATACACCATTAGATATGCACTCTCATGTAAGACATAAGCCTGCCATATATTATGGCGGTCTCATGACCAGTTCATGTCTTCTGTCAAGCAAATTGCTAATAAGTTAGTAAATCCCTACAGATATCCTTTATGAATTTGCACACTGAACTTTGTTTTTTTTTAAACTCAGATTAAGAGAAACAGTTCAGATTTAACTTTTCAGACAGGCATTCTGAATCCACGACTGCATCTACTGAGCTCATCTGTGGTCCCATCATGGTCTGATTGTGAAACAAAGATGCAAGGGCATATGTTTGATTTGAACTTTGGTAGGGACACCTACAAACAAACCTTCCCTGATCTGACGTCATTGTTCCTACGCAATATGCATGCTCCTATTTTTTTATGCTTGACTTGAGCGTCAGGGCGCGTTTCGTCTGTCTAAAGAGAAAAGCAGTATTTCCTGCTAAATGTTCTAACCACGACACACACTAGATGCTGTTTGTTAATGTTTAAAGCATCACAGGATCTGGTGAATGTCGAATTGGGACTTTTTTCCATTTGAACTACCAGCAACAGAGACAGACGGCAAATATATGCCTATTAAACCAAATATAGTCAAAATATGTCTGTTGTCTAGATTTATCCTGTATTTTCTTTAGAATATATAGAAATGCACAGAGATAAACCCCACCCTATTTTTTTATCGAAGATACTTTGTCTGAATTATAAAACAGCAAAATTATACATTCAATTTTACATTTGACATACATTTATTGTATTTACTCTGCACTGGAAGTAGAAGTGTAAATGATACTAACAGCATTTCAAATATTAAATTCAAATTTCAAAAAATGTACAATTGGGTTGTAGTTGCTCTCTGTAGCCCATTTCATGTAATTTATCTTAACATTCCAAACACATTTCTTATATCATATATCTGAAATGTAGATAACAGCTTCTCCTTACCTACATCTTCTCAGACAACTAATTATTTCCCTAACAATAGTGAGTTGTCAATGTTTAAATGTGCAGTAAATCTTAATACATAAGGAGCATGGAGGACCTAATACTGTACTTTGAGTAAGATTGGTCACACCAAAACTGAATTGTTACATAAGTGGTTGTCCATTTAATCATTGAAATGAGAACATAATAATATACTATTGGAATATACTAGTACGACTATTAAAGAACAGCAGATTAAACTTTAAGATATGTAAAGGCCTATATTAAATTCATTTTGCGACCACATCAACAGATTAAATAATTGCTTACTTTTTTGGTGTACCGAATTACTCTTGTAATGATGTAATATTTTATGGGCTAAACCCCTGATGATGAGAATGTCTAGCTCTGCTTCTGGTTTGCACTAATTTACTAATGGACAGTGTGGAGATCTATGTACAATAAAACAAATGTAACTAGTGTTCCTCTGTTTTATTTGTCTTTATCCTAATTCTAGAAGTAGAAATAGTCAAATAAATAGCAGTATTATTTTGTGGAACCCTAATCATAATATTATAACTACGCAAAGGTCTAAACAAGAATAGCAGTTGTTTAGGTGGCATTTAGTGTTCTTATACTGTATATTATGCAAAAGAAATTACATCTGCTATTAATACCTGAACTGCCTTGAAGGGTCGACAATAAATGAAAGCAATAATAACAATGCAATATTGGTAAAAGGGAAACTCTCACCTTTTCTTTTTCAGATGGCTGTGGCTAAGAATCTGAATTCTTAATAGCCAACAGTCTTTGCTTTTCCATCTTTCCAGCAGTCTTCAGAACTCCTGCCTGGCACAGAATATTTAGTTTTATAAAAGAGATTAGGTTTTTGTTGATAAAATGTGTCATACTTCAGAATTAAATGCTATTTTGAGATATTAACGTTGGTTACTTACATTTCTCAAGTTCAACAAATCAAAACTCTCTCCTGCTTCTGTTGCTTCTGTTCAGAACTGCACTCAGCAGCTTTGCAGATAATATTTAGTTTCTTAACTGGGACTAGTTTCGTAGTCTAGTTTTAATTGTGGTAACGGCAGTGTCATTTCAGTGTCAGTTCATTCAAAACTGAATCAAAACTGAATCTCTCGTGCTCCAAGCAAGTACGCACACACACGCCATAGAAAACAGCCAATCAGAAAGAGGGAAGGCGGGATTTAAGGCAGCACAGCCAATGAGAGTGGGGTTAAATGGGGGTCTCTACCCAGAGCCATAGAGAGGGTTCCGGAGGAGGAAGTAGGTTGGATTTGGAGCGGCGCGGGAAACACAAACATAAAATATTGGAGTTGGAAAAGGCGGGTTTTGGCATAAAGTGGTATGTGAATGGTTCTGGTGGAAATGGAGGTAGAAATTGAGGAAGGTATGGATTTTGAAGGGTGGACGCCAGTGGGGAGAGGAAGAGGGAGAGAACGTGGTAGAAATAAAACAGATGAAGGAAAGGGAAGTCAAGGCAGTAAACGAGAACTGGAAGGAAGTAGTTCGGATGAAGAAAGGATAGTTAGGAGGAAACTTGTGAGGGAGGAATTTAAAATAATATTAAAACTTAAAAATGAGCAGGAACAGGATAACATCAGCCCCATTGTGGTGTCAAGAGAAATAAAAAAGAAAATTAGAGATGTCGAAATGGTAAAAATTTTGAGAGATGGAAACCTATTGGTAGTTTGTAAAAACGAAGAACAAATGAATAAGGCTTTAAATGTGGATAATATCTGTAATAAAACGGTGTTGGAGAAAAAAGTGCTGGGAGAAAATAAAAAGATTAAAGGAGTGATTTATGGGATCCCTCTAGATGAAGATCTTGAGAAACTTAAGAGAAGTATTGTGGGTGTAAAAGTGAACAACTTGAAGAGATTGTCTAGAACAATAAATGGAGAAAGAGTAGGAAGTTTATCGATTCTCATTGAATTCGAAGAAAAAGAATTGCCACAAAACATCAAAATAGGTTATCTCAGTTTTCAGGTCAGACCATATATCCCTCCACCAATTCGTTGTTTCAAATGTCAAAGATATGGACACAAAGCAGCAGTTTGTAAAGGAAAGCAGAGATGTCCAAAATGTGGGGAAGATCACAAATTTGAAAAATGTAAAGAAGTACAAGAAAAATGTTGTAACTGTGGAGGGCAACATAGGGTTACATATGGAGGATGTGAAGAAAGAAAGAAGGCAAAAGAAATCATACAGATGAAAATGACAAAAAACATAAGCTATGCAGAAGCAGTTCAAAATGTGAAGGAACAGAAAACAAGAAAAAGTGAACAAACACCGAGTCAAATTCCACTGCAAGCCAAAGTACAGTCTGAAGAAAATATCACAATACCAGTAGAAAAACTAATATTATTTGTAGCATATGTTATTAATTGCACTGACCAAGCCAAGCATAAAACTGAGAAGATTAAAATAATAGTGAGAGGAGCTGAAAAGTTTTTGGGGTTTAAAGAAGGATCATGGGAAAATATAAACAAAAAGTTGGAGATAGATGGGAGACCAGGACCATCAGGTGAAAGTAGTTCATGTTAATATTACAGTGGAATGCAAGAAGTTTAATTGCTAACGGACAGGAACTTAAAGGTTATATTGACCGTCTTAAAGATCAACCAGAAATTATTTGTGTTCAGGAAACATGGTTAAAAACAACATTAGATTTTGTGATTAAAGGATATAATAGTATAAGAAGAGATCGACAGGAGGGAAGTGGAGGAGGATGTGGAATATTTATAAAACAAGGGATACAATATCAGGTATTAGGGAAAGGCAAAGAACTTGAATATATAGTAATTGAGATATGGGAACAAGAAGGTAAATTTAAAATAATAAATTTTTATAATCCATGTAAAACATTATCAATTGAAATAATGGAGGAGTTAACTGAATATTTGGAAGGGAAAGTAATTTGGTGTGGGGATTTTAATGCAAATAGTACATTGTGGGGTAAATATAATGATAAAAATGGACAAGTTATAGAAGAATTAATGGAAATGAAAAATCTTGTAAGTATTAATGATGGGAGGGGAACAAGAATCAATGTAAGAACAGGGATGGAATCAGTATTAGATTTAACAATAGTATCAAATGGTTTAGCTGGTTATTGTGAGTGGTTCATAGATAAGAATTCAACTATAGGTAGTGATCATTATCCCATAACAATTAGAATAGGAATATATTTAAATAATAAGAATATAAAGGTCAATAAAAAAACTTAATTTAAATAAGGCAGACTGGATTAAATTTAGGTACTTGAGTCAAAATAACTTGGAAAAAGTAGATATGAGAATGGATATAAATGATGTAAATCTAAATATTTGTAAGATAATCATGGAAGCAGCACGTCATTCTATAAAGAAAACAGGGTGTAAAAATAATAAGAAAATGGTACCGTGGTGGACAAATGAATGTAAAGAAGCAATAAAGTTAAGAAATAAAGCATTTAAAGTATTAAAAACCAATCCAATTTATAAGAATTTAACTGATTATAAAAGAAAGCAAGCAATGGTAAGGAGAACTATTAAGAATGCAAAAAGAGAGTATTGGAGAAGTTTTTGTAGCACGATAGGGAGAGACACAAAAATAGAAAAAATATGGAAAACAATTAAAAGAATGAATGGAATAAAGAGAGAGTTTGAATATCCTATATTAAAAATAGATAATATAAATATAATAAAAGATGAAGATAAAGTTGAAATATTGGCAAGAACATTTAGTAAAATTCACAGTTCAAATAATTTTAGTGAAGATGGAAGAAAAGGAAGAGAAAATACAAAACTTAAATATAAAGATTTGTTAGAGAGTATTGAAGAAACAAATAAGTTAATGAATGTTGAGTTTACAAAAGCTGAATTGAATGATGCACTTAGAAAGACAAAAAATACAGCACCAGGTAAAGATGAAATTTTGTATAGAACGATAAGTCAACTTAGTGAAAAATCAAAAGATATAATATTGCAATTATATAATAAAATTTGGGAGGAGGGAAAATTACCAATGAACTGGAAGGAATCAATTATAGTACCAATAGCTAAACCAGGAAAAGATAATTCAAACCCACAAAATTACAGACCAATAGCTTTAACATCAAATCTATGTAAAATAATGGAAAAAATGATTAATAATAGACTAGTATATTATTTAAATAATAAAGGATTTATGTCAAAATATCAAAGTGGTTTTCGAAAAGGGAGAAGTACTAATGATTCAACACTATGTTTAGAACATGAGATTAGAAGAGCACAAGTAAATAAAGAAAATGTAGTGGCAGTGTTTTTTGATATAGAAAAAGCATATGATATGATGTGGGTTGAGGGATTATTAATTAAATTATACATGTTGGGTATTAAAGGGAAAATATTTAAATGGATTAAAGACTTTTTAACAAATAGGAAAATACAAGTGAGAATTGGTAAAGTGATATCAGGAAAATATAATACTCCCCCCAGGGGAGTATTATAAGTCCATTATTGTTCTCAATTATGATAAATTATGTATTTAAAGATATTGGAAAAGGAATGGGGTGTTCACTTTTTGCAGATGATGGAGCTGTTTGGAAAAGAGGGAAAAATGTGGATTTTATTGTAAAGAAATTACAAGAGGTTATTATTGAAATAGAGAAATGGGCGTTGCAATGGGGATTTAAGATTTAGTTGAAAAAACAAAAGTAATGATATTTAATCAGAAACAAATAAGAAAGGAAATAAAATTAAAATTATATAACCAAGAATTAGAGCAAGTAAAGTGTGTAAAATTTTTAGGATTATGGTTTTATGGAAAACTAAAATGGAATATACATATTCAAAAAGTTATTGATAAATGTAAGAAAATATTAAATATTTTGAGATGCTTGGCTGGTAGTGACTGGGGAGCAGATAGGCAATCACTAAAACAGATTTACACAGGTATGATTAGATCTAACATAGACTTTGGTTGTATAGTTTACGGTTCAGCAGCTAAAACACATCTGGCTAAATTAGACATTATCCAACATCAGGCGTTAAGATTATGTACTGGAGCATTTAAAACCACACCTACAGCAGCAATAGAAGTAGAAATGGGAGAAATGCCATTAGATTTAAGAAGAACAAAATTAGAAATAAATTATTGGCTGAATTTAAAAGGTAGTAATAAGTAGATCATCCAACTTGGGAAATTTTAAATCCATGTTGGGAAAAAGAAAAGAAAGAAATGAGGAGTTTTGGATGGACAATTGAAAATAAAATAAAAGAATTTAAAATGAATGATTTAGAAATTACTCAAACAACACCAATATCAATTATACCACCATGGATTTTACCGGAAGCAACAGTAGATATGACAATAATGGAAAAGAAACAAGATAAATCTTACATTGTAGATAGGTATTCAGTACAATTTTATTTAAACAATTATTATCAATATATTCACATTTATACAGATGCATCAAAAATAAATGAAGGAATAGGAATAGCATTTGTAGTACCAGAATTCAATATAAGAATGGGAAAACGAATCACAAACGGGTTATCAGTATACACAGGAGAAATGTTGGCAATATTATTAGCTTTACAATGGGTAGAAGACATAAAACCATTAAAAACAGTAATTTGTTCAGATTCAAGCTCTGTGTTATTTAGTTTAAAATATAATAAATCAGATAGTAGGATGGACATTTTATTAGAAATATTTAATACATTATTCAGAATACAAAACATGGGTTTAATAGTTATATTTGTGTGGGTTCCAGCGCATATTGGGGTAGAACGAAATGAGAGGGCAGATAAATTAGCAAAGAGGGCGATTCAAAATCCTATAAATTTTATCATTAAAACAAGTAAATCTGAGGGAAAGAGTATAATTAAAGAAAAACTTATGGAAAAATGGCAACAAAGGTGGGATGAAGGAAAAACAGGTAGATGGTTTTATAAAATTCAAAAATCAGTTAGAGAAAGAAGAAATGGAAGACGAAGTAGAAAAGAGGAGAGGGTGATAACAAGATTAAGATTTGGGCATACAGGACTTAATTATACACTTTATAAAATTCAAAAGCATAATACCGGCAAATGTGATTATTGTGGAAAATATGAAACAGTAGAACATGTTATATTAGAATGTAATAAATATGAAAGAGAGAGAAGATATATGAGGAAAGAGTTTAAACGTATTAAGGAAAAGATTAATTTATTAGATATTTTGAGGAAGCATTTGGGGAGTAAACATATACAAATAGTTATTCAATATTTAAAGAAAACTAAATTATATCATAGAATTTGATTTATAGAAGGAGTGAATTATATAAATGAGTAGAATATTAAGGTACATCTAGATAGATATATTGATATATTGATATATATATATAGATAGATAGATAGATAGATAGATAGATAGATAGATAGATAGATAGATAGATGTGTATATATATAGATATAGATATAGACAGATAGATATAAATAGATAGATAAATAGACCATTAAGAACCACACTCCATACCAGTAAGTGGCGGTAATGCTACTTAAAGTTTGTTGCCAACCGCCATAAAACTCCACAAGAAGAAGAAGAAGAAGCCATAGAGAGAAAAAGAGTCGCGACACTCCCATTGGACTGCGTTGTACGCTTTTTGCCGCCTACTTCCGGGGTATGCAGCCTCGCATAGTTCCAAAAAGCCATTCTATGGCGTTGGACATCATTCACTTCCATTGCTGACTGTCGAGTAACTTCTGAGGTAAGTTGATTAAATAGCTACCTGTTTTGAATTGTCAACTGTCTATATTGTATCATAGGCCATTTATGATGCTTATACTGATCTTTTGTTGTATGTACACAGCGTCATTATATATATATATTTTATCTTGGTAGACGACCGATTGCCTGCTAGTTTGTTAGCTTGACTTGCCTTCTGTGAAGGTAACGTTATATCCAGGGGTAAATTGATTAAATAGCTACCTATTTTGAACTGTCAACTGTCTATATTTTATCAGAGGTCCTTTATGATGCATATACTGATCTTTATTTGTATGTACACAGCGTAATTATATATATATGTTTTATCTTGGTAGACCACCGATTGCCTGCTAGTTTGTTAGCTTGACTTGCCTTCTGTGAAGGTAACGTTATATCCAGGCGTAAATTGATTATATAGCTACCTATTTTGAACTGTCAACTGTCTATATTTTATCAGAGGTCCTTTATGATGCATATACTGATCTTTATTTGTATGTACACAGCGTAATTATATATATGTTTTATCTTGGTAGACCACCGATTGCCTGCTAGTTTGTTAGCTTGACTTCGCCCTCTGTAAAGGTAGCACTAACGTTATATCCAGGCGTAAGTTGATTAAATAGCTACCTCTTTTGAATTGTCAACTCTGTATATTATATAAATAGGCCCTTTATGGTGCATATGCTTATATTTATTTGTATGTGCACAGTGCAATTTATAAATATATTCTTTACTTGGTAGACAACCGATTTTCAGTCATTGCCTGCTACTTTTTTCTCGATTTTGCCAGCTGTGAAGAAGGTATCGCTACACCAGAAATTACGAAGTTCATTAGTGAATCTCTGACATCTTTTATTAAGTAAGTTATTGATGTTAGATTACTAGGATCATCAAGGTTGACTAGGACATTTTTTTAGGTTGTATCTGCTGAACCTGGCGGTGTTAGCCAGTCAGCTGAGTACTGTGCATCTGATGCTAGTAGAAATAAGGTTTGTTTAATTGCACCCTTGAAAGGGCTGTTTAGTTGGATTGCATGTAGGAATACAAATTATTCCACACAAAAAATTATCATAAGCCATAATGAGCTTTAAAATGTTTATTACTCAGACAGTAGTGTGACTAATTTGTTCCCCAAACACTGCTGCTGCAGGTGGCTGCTGCTGGAGGCGATGACTGCTTGAGCTGGCTGATGTTGGCGAAGGATGGTGATGGCGGCTGCTGCTGGTGGCGGCTGCTGATAATGCTGGCAGCTGGTGGCGGCTGGTGCTGGCTGGTGCTGGCCATGGCTGCTGGTGGTGTCTGCAGGTAGTGGCCGCTGGTGGCGACTGCTGGAATAAGAGGAGACTGGAGGCTGTGGAGGCTGTGGACGGTGTGCCGGGAATGGAGAGGCCGAGTACATCCATGGTAACCAGTAAGGTGTTCGGCAGTGGCCTAGATGGTATGACCTTAGGTGAGGAGGTCTGCTGTGTGGAAATCGCCTTCTTGGTCTGACTCTTGCTGCCAAGGTACCCCTTATTACGGCTGTTTGCCTTCCTCTCAGCTCCGATGCACTTTGAGTGAATCCTTAACCTCAACCTGATATATGTTGAAAGGATTTTTTTTTCAGCTCATGGCATGAGGGAAGGTTGCTGTCCAGACTCATGGCCTCTCTTTCCAGCTGTTCCACTACGTTGGAGGATTCCATAAGGGAATCACTCGTCTTGGAACGGAAGAGCTGCTCCACGTGCTGCTGGAGAGTGAACAGCTCATCGCCTGGCCGGTATAATGCACCCCTTTTAAATTCCTTTAACTGTAGTAAAACAGCTTTCTCACTTGTTGTGTTGGTTACTTTTTCAACCAGTGCACATTGGCATTCCTCACAGAGTGAGAAGCTGATGACCCTCTTCGCTATGTATCCTGCCAGGTGGTAGAGGACACAAGACTCGGTCTTTGTGAGGTCAGGTGGCGATGGGTCTACCAGCTGCTCCACTCTCACAACCTCAGAAGCACTGCAGTTGCTGTTCTTGTTGTCCAAGAAGTCCGCCAAGTGGTCTGATGCATCATCCAGGTAACTGCCAGTATGCGTTGTCGAGAGGAACTGCCCTACAGTGACAGCCCGTAGTGCATAGTGGAACTCCACAGGTGTCGGGACTGAGTTCCTCTAACGTATGCAAGAAAAAGTATTTTTGTAGGCAGTCCAGAAAGAACTGGCTTGAATGAACATATTTGTGCCCCTGTCTCAACAGATCTTGCTGGACCAGCAGTATCGTTGTGGTGGCCATCACAGGTTTCAGTGGAGCCCCCCCCCCCCCAAAAAAATGGTTACGATACCTGTTCTTAACGCCTGTTTACACATTTGTTGTTCTTGTTCACACATACTGTACGTATGTTTGTTGATATTATTCATGCTTGTTCCCATTTTTTTTGTTCCACACTGTTCATTTTTATCTTATGCCAGGTACCTTTATTATTAATGTTGTCCTTCCTTTCAGCCCTGATGCACTCTGAAGCCTGATGTATGTGGAGGATTTTTTTTTTAAATGTATTTATAATATTCCTCCCTGTTCCTTCACTTTGTTCTTGTTTTTCCAGTTACACACACACACACACACACACACACACACACACACACACACACACACACACACACACACACACACACACACACACACATCTTGTTGTCTCACTCAGTATTTTTTATTAAACAATATTTGAATCATTCATCCAAGCTTAATGAGTTGTTATTATTTAATATATTTGATTCTTTGTGCATGGCTTAGTATTAAAATTCTCATTGTTGTGTGCCCAACTCCTGCCTCATCAGAAATGGTGGGTGTAAATGCTGAATGGACTGTTCTTTCTCAAAAAAGCAACAACGGAGTCCAATGGAAGTGTTGCCTGTCACTGTTCTCTATCACTCTCTCTGCAGCTAACCATAAGCCCCGTTTACACTACACCTAAAAATCGAGCCATGCCGAGACCAGTCCGAGCTTGGATCAGTTATCCAAGACAAGCCGACCCGTTTACACACAAAGCTTATCTTGGTTCCTTGGTTGCTCCTCGCCCCCTAGTGGCGATCTGCGGTACTACCGCTCTCTGGGATTGAAGGCGGGACCGAGCAAAACAAAACAACATTCAGGAAGTTATGCTTGATATTGTGATATTTCGGTGTTTGCGGAGAGTCAGGGGAAGAAGGCAACCATTGGTGAATTTACTTGAGAAAGTTGGCTTTTTTGGGAAGTGGATGAGACAAACGAACGTCTAATAAGGATTTATAGACGCAGGAAACAACGACAGACGCTGAGGTTCATTGCGCTGCTAAGCAGATTCATCTCTGGAAACCGTGTGGCACGGTAAGGAAGCTAGTATTATTATGAATGTCTGAAATTTGTCTGAATGGAGTGTGAATCGGGACTTGTAGCCAGACTGCCGGAAAACCCGCGGACAGTCAGCTGACTGTAAGGGGATGACACGTTCTGCTCGTGCGCTCTTTATCAGAAAACTGGGCCAGAAATAAAACCAGGCCGAGACCTACTCAAGAGCTGGTCTGCAGTTAGCGCGGTCCGGTTTTGTTTAGCGCGGTCTGGTTCAGTCTGCTGACCGTTTACACACAAGAGTTATCTCGGTTACCAAACTCGGACTGGTCTCGGCTCGGTTAAAAAAGTGTAGTGTAAACGGGCCTTTACTCTTACTCTGTGCATTAACCCAGAGACGTAGAGAAAAATCTCAATAGCTCTGCACTTACCTATAGACCCAAACATATAAGCATAATGCTTTTGATAATATGTGAATGGCTTAATCTTAAAATTATATTCTTAGTCTTAACATGATCATGTTTCACGTTGTGGTCTGGGGGTGACCACTTATCAGAAGTGAGCTAGCTGCTAGGCGAATGCTGAATGGACCACGGCAGACCTAACACTACCACAAAGGTAAGCTAATGGCTGAATCGGAATTTATAAGCAAAATCACGGTAATCAATAATACAGCCCAGTCGCCGTAAAATACAAATCATGAGACATCTGTCATCACATGAATGATATGGAAAAGAAAAGTTAAGTTAGAGCCGTTCTAGCCTGTTCTCCTGTCCATACGAACATGAACATAAGCTTTTCCCTCCAAAAATGTAAAACGTATCTAAGTAATATACAGCTTTTTGTGGTCACCCTGCCTCTCAAAATGGAAAAATGACATTAACAAATATGTAATCATGCAATAACAGCTGAAAAAGTAGTAGGGTGTATGTTTATATATATATTTACCATTAAATAACGCAATCGCTGCTGTCTGTCCCATAGAAGAACATGACAGCCAGCGTATGTTTTGGAACTATAGCGGTCTACACGAACCACGTGACTGCCCTGGCGGTGACATCAAAGAGTGTCGCAACTCTTTCCATCTCTATGGCGCTGGTCTCTACCTTGTCAATCAAAGGCCAGGCGCGTTAGTGATTGGCTGCGTGGAGCACCAGGCCCCGCCCCCGCTGGCCCACAGCAGCGCGTCTGGCACGTCTCTCTTTCTCTCTTTTTTTTGTAACGAGTAACTAAACCAAACATTGAAAATGTATCGGAGTAAAAGTATGCATTTACGTTCGGAAATATAGTGAAGTAAAAGTAAAAATTATCAAAAAATGTTATACTCGATAAAAGTATAAAGTACTCCAAAATATAATTAAGTACAGTAGTGAAGTATTTTTACTTCGTTACTATACAACACTGCTCACCTGCATGACAGTTTCCCTGATTTCAGCCAATTGAGCATATTTGCCAGAATGAATGAAGTAGAGGCCACAAGCTAGGTGCGCACATACAGCACAATGCGTATATTTCATCTTAAAATGAAGTGTAGAGGAAGATTTCTTCTAAATAAAAATATTTTTGTGTGAATACGTAACGTTCCGTTATGACACCCAAGCTAACACTTTATTTTAGGACGAACAGAACAGGACAGCTTTCACCCCGCCAGTCCCCTGAACAACTACTGAAGCCAAACATTTCTTCCGGTATACCCAGTGGTGTAGTGGTCCCTGGAGAAGTGAGTATACTGTCAATTTCTGCCCTTTTAGACGCAGCTCAGAAAAATGCCATTTTAGAAACAATGACATGTAACACTGCTCTATTTAATTTACCCAAAAATCCATCAGTAGTATTTACTAATTTTAGCCTAAAATATGTAGGCTAAAATATTTAGATTAAAATATTTCCTTGAGCTACTACGTGAGGTGTGAAAATACTGTTGTCTCTTTTTGAAAGATTTTTTTCCAGCTTCTGGCAGGTAATGTAAAGTTTTCTTTGGTTTATATTGAAGGAATTCCTACACTACATCCAGAATCAACATTTCATTACTTTACTGTAGGTTTTTCAATATAGACCTAGATGATAAGGCATATGGAAAGTCCTGAATTGAATGAGAAAGAGAATCTATAGAAATAAATAAAGGTAATGACAAGGATACCATCAAAATTTAAATCACTTTGACTTTGCAAATCATGAATTGTCAAATATACCAGTTGAAACACCCAAAGAAGTGCTGATCCTGTTGATTTAGACCCCCTGACAATGAATGTTTAGCCCCAATTTATGAACCTCGATTTTAAAATGAACGATGATTTTAAACGTGACAGTCAAAGAAGGACCTCAGTTAAGTAATTTTTATAATTTAAGGAACAAAGCAAAGGTAAAACCTATTCTTTCAAGGCAAAAATATGGAAACCCTACTCCAAGCCTTCGTTTCATCATGTCTGGATTAGTGTAATTCTCTTTATCTCTGAATCGGTCAGTCCTCACTCAAATGTCTGCAGCTGGTTCAAACGCTGCTGCACACCTTTTAATGGAAAAACATAAAAGAGAGCACATTACCCCATCCTGGCCTCCCTTCACTGGTTGCCTGTTTATCTTAGAGTTCAGTTTAAAGAACTTATGTTTGTTTTTAAGGTTTTAAACAGCTTTGCCTACCTTACTTAAATGAGCTTCTCCTTCACATTTACACCCCTGCTTGCTCATTCACGTCTGCTGACCAACTGCTCATGGTCATTCACAGTTCTGAGCAGAAGCTTAGAGGGAACAGGGTCTTCTTTATTGGGCCCCCCAAAAGTTATAGAACGACTTACCTTTGTACATTTGACCGGCCCCTCTGCTTTCCAGTTTTAAAACCTGTCTTAAAACCTATTTTTACTCATTGGCCTTCAACCTTACTGAGATTTTATCTTTCTCAACTTTTCTTGGTACTCGTATTTCTGCTGTGCCAGCTGGTTCTATTATGTTTTATATCAAGTTTTTATTATTATTATTATCATTATTATTATTATTATTATTGTTGTTTTAAATTGTTGAGTCTTTACCCAAGTCATTTTATTAGATGTTATTTTGTTTTACCTCGTGTTAAAGTGCTCTTTAAATAATGATAACAATGATGATGATTATGATCACAAGAAACTTTTGCATCACCTCCCGGAAGCTGGAAAGAAAAGAGACAAAAACATTTTTCACATCTCACTTAGTAACTCAAGGAATTATTTTAGACTAAATATTTTAGGCTAAAATATTAAACTGTTTATTGGTTGTTGTTTGTTCTTCAATCCCACAATTATGTTTAGTAATCTCTGCCAAAAGTTGCAGCATTTTGATTTAAAAACAGGTTTTGAGCGCGAGCATGTGATGTTTAAACGCTGAATACCTGTCTCACTGCGCGCTCAAACTAAAGGCACAAATATCGCTCCATAGGTGCTCTGCTCTGTGTCAGGGTCGAGAAGTTGCTCTTCGCTGTCTGCTTGCTGACAGAAGCAGCCCCGTGCAGCTTTCAGATACAAAAAACAAAAAAAGGCCCTCAGTGAGGAGCCGACTCCCGTCGTTCACTTCAAAGACCCGGCTCTAAGGGGCGTTTCATTCACGACCGACCTGTCACTATTTGGTTTGCAGATACTGCTGAATGGTGCACATCAGGGAAGATTTATCAGTGGGTATACGCAATGCTGACTGAAAAGTGGATATACGCCGTATACCCTGGACTACACCACTGGGTATAACCCCAAAACAACCTAACTTAAAGATACAGTAAGTGTGCAACAGCACTTAGCAATAAAGAAGTATGGATCATTACGATACATTTGTATTTATGGATTAAATTTACAATTTTTGATTTTAATCTTTACAAAGTAAATGTTTATTTACACGTCATTATGGTGTGGGGAAAAAAACACAGTCAGACCGCCATTACATTTTTCATCTCGCTCACCCCTAAGGGTGGGCGCACCACACTTTGGGAATCCCTGGTCTACACAAACCATAGTAGAGAAGCAAAATGTGTAAATTTTGTGTAAATTCCACAATAAATTGTATTGTATCTGAAACAAAACCATAACTCTGAAGACCCCATTGTTAGCGCATTCGTGTTAAGGGAGAGGCGAGATCTACATTGGCTCGCATGTATGAAGGTAATTTTGTTCCAATTCAATTTGTGCATTGTAAGTGTGAATTTGAAGTTGTAGAGGGAGTTAAATTAAAAAAAAAATTACAAGTACAAATTTTTTTTACACCTGTTCAAATTTTAAGTACAAGTACACAAATTGCGTTCTGTGAGTTGCACATCAAAAACCTCTTACATTCTCAGTTTTGCTCCAAATGGTCCAGAACTATTGTTGCTAAACTATTTGTGGATTGTAATTTTGGTGTTTTGTAATTGTAGATTTTTTTAAATCTGTCACAAGTACAAAATAAAGTTACACCTCTTCAAATTCTTGATTACAAGTACACAAATTGTGTTCTGTGAGTTGCACATCATAAGTGTCTGTCATTCAGTTCTGCTACAGTTGATCTAAAACAAATGGTGCAAAACAAATTAAAACACGTGTATTAAAATCTTCAAAAAAAAATTTTTTTATATTTTTTTCCCTTAACACAAATACAAATCAACAAGTACAACTGCACGAATCTGCTCCTGTGAGTCACAAATTCATCTTTACAAGTTACGCCTTCATTTTCACTTTTAAAACAACTGCCCCAACAGTAAAAATGATCTGTGACTTGTGGGTAGTACCCTTGATCAGACAGCAGGGGGAGCTGCCTGCTCGGTCAGTCTGTACCAACCGGAAATACACACTGCCTTGTTGCCTTTTAAGTACTCTGCACGCATATGCCTTTGAAGGACGCAGCTGTCACTGTCATAAACAAAGCCATGTTTTTCTTTCCTGTCACTACAATTTTGAAACGAAAAAACAGAAAATTTTAATGAAAAAAAAACGGCCCGTTTTTGGATTTCGCCAATTCCATTTTCCATTTTCTCCTTCGGCCGGTTTCACGGCAAAGTTTATTTTTCTCATCAAGCAAACCCCCTCAAGCAAAACCCACCTTCACTATTGGATTACTGTCTATATGTGTCTTGATTTTAGTGAACAGTACATATTTTTGAAGCTAACAGAGAAATGAAGATTTTTTCATAGATTTAATTGATTTATCTTTACTCACAAATACATACAAATACTGCCACGGGGATAGAGTGCCTCATATATTTCATATTTGTCATACAAAAGATGCTAATTAAAAAGTTACACTGTTCCGTGTCAGGGCTAGAAAAGCATCTATAGCAGCTTTCACGGAAGTTCCTCAGTGTTTTCTCTCTCCGCGATGGAAATTTTTGATTACATTTTTACTAAACAAGAGTTACAATCTCCCTTATTGAATAGCCTATAGATGGAGATTCTTATTCATAAGACAACTGAGATCCAATCTAACCAATAGCTAGATAAGCTGCATTGCCTATCTTTGCTTATGTCCTACACTGTACCCAGGCTAGCCTTTTTATTTCAGGCTATTTAATTTTGGAGTGGGTTTTTATTTTGTTTTATTATTGTATTATGTATTATTTTTTATGTGAGTGCTGCTTGTCAAGCAGCACGAGTTGCCTCTATCCACTATATAAAATAAAAATGCCATGCCATTAATCAAGCTTTTTTTATTAAATGAAAAGTAATAATACAATGTGATACAGATTATAATAACCATTATAACCAGTTATGAAAGTGTTATACATCAATGTAGGAGCTATTTCCCTATTTTTGTTTTAGAACTCAGATTATTTAGTTCATTTGGTGTATAAATACATTTACTCCAGGTAGCTCAGGAGGAAAGTGGGTGGGCTTATGATTTTTTACCAGTCTTCCAG